>CABHPR010156132.1:0-40888 GCA_902168415.1 Peromyscus melanophrys
AGACATCATCTCTGGGAAATCATGTTGTTGTCTCTCTGTTCCCTAGTGATGGGGTCAGAAAAAGTCGCTTGTATTGGAAATGAGCTAGTCTCACAGGCCAAGGTTAGGTCTGGTTGATAAAATGTCTAGAGGGGCTTGGCTAAAGTTTGGTTCATTTTACATATCTTGAATTTAAAATTAAATCAATTTTGAAGTTATTGAAAACCACCTGAATAGTATGAGTCTAACTTTTACTGATTTTCATAAATGCTGGTTGCTTTATTTGAAATAGATTGCACTCAGCATTGATAGTCATACATGCTAAAGCAGATACAGAGGGTTGGTATTGAATGCTAAAACACTGGAAAGAGATTAGGACAGAGAGAGATTAGTACGCATAGTATTGACATATCTATGAGGTTGAGTTTCTTGGCAAAGGATAAAGCGTAGTTGGAGAAGAGAAAGCAGCCAGGGACAAAACCTGGAGGCATGCCAACTGAGGGTTGCATGCCTTGAATTGATTTTCTAGGCCTGAAGCATTTTTCTTTTGGCCTCATTTACCTTTTTAATTTCTCAGAAGAGAAGTGGTGTGTGGATAAGGGAATGTGAAGGGTGTTTGATAAACATGTTTAACTCAAAATACTATCTCTTGTTTTCCATATCATTCTTCCCACATTATAGGTGATAGGCTTATTTCTTGTTTATCATTTTTCTCCCATTGTTATCTAATTTGAAGATTCTTTGAAGACTATTGTTGCTGTGAATCATTTTTATTCATCCTGGCTCTTTTTATTTTTTAATTTCCAAGTGTTAGTTATTACTTTACATCTACAGGAGTTACTTCTAGTTAAGTGAAAAGTGGTCAATATGAAAAATACCCTAGTTTCCATTCCAACGTAAAATGATCCAACACAAGAAGCTTCTGCATCAGTCTCCTGCAAGATCCAAAGATAAAGCTTTATTTGAACAGTACTTGATCCTTTACATACATCATTGTAACCAATGAGTATGCAAATATTTAAATAGTTGACCCAGGGTTAGCAGTGTAGGAAAGAGTAAATATTTTATTAATTAATACATGCGTTTCTGTCTGACATTCTTTCGCAGGAGACTAAAGAAACAAAAAAGGAAGTATTGCAAATCCCTGAACAAAACAAACTACTGCAGGACAGGGAGGTCAGCATTTCTCTCTAGCATCAACACAAGAAGGCTAGTTGGTTTCTACAGTATTTAAGGCCCCATTTCTAAAGTTGCCCTCTTAATGAATAAAAACTGTCAGCTCTCTGAGCACAGTTTGGGACTTGGATCAGTGATTTTCTCCTTGGCAAAAGCAATTTAAGGAAGAAAAGTTTATTTTGGCTCAAAGTGTAATGGTGTACACTGTGTCATATCACGTAGGGGGAGAATGGAGTGTGAATGGCTCTAAGCTGAGGCACAGATGTGTGAAGCAGCTGGTTTTTACTTCTGCGGCCAGGAAGCAGAGAGAAACGAACAACTGGGCCTCAGTTTCCTTTTCCCTTTTTTTCCTTTTTATTCAGTCTTCAACTGTAGTCTATAGGAGTGGGTCTTCCCACCCTAGTTAAGTCTCTCTGGAGAAGCTCAAAGACTCATCCAGAAGTGTCTAGGTGATTCCAAGTCTAGAGAAGTTGACAATGAAGAGGGACCCGCATAGCAGTACTGCCTATGACATTCGCATCATCCAATTTGAAGGTCTCAAGTAGATATTCTAATGAACAAAATTATCTTTCCTAGTATATAAAGATGGTAACATATGCACAGCCTATGTGATCATTTTTATACTGAAAGTATTTCTACTCCATCTGTTTAATCTATGTCTTTTGGCATTGATAATATGTTAATTACTTTGTTAGAATCTAGGTATACAGAGTTATTTAAAACATAACTTCTATAACCATGGAGTTAATAAAACTGAAGGAGAGTAAAGCATAGTCTTAAGGCACTACAGTTAATTCTGGACATGGGGCCACATGGTGACCAGAACAGAATAATTACCTGCCTGCTGGGTTACAGAAAAAAATGAGTTAGATAGAAAATCAGGTTTCCAGAATCATATTTGATGAATAAAAATTACTAAGATGGAAATGAGGTAATCAACAGCAGAGGAAAATGGAGTCAAAGGAGTACATGATAAGTAGAGAGGTAGTAAGTCTTACATAGTTTAAACAGAAGTGGGATACAGGTGACAGGCAGGAGAGTGGCTTTAAAAGGTACACAGAATACTAGATCAATTTTACCAGGATGGGAATTGACTATAGCTTAAATGCATTTAAGGATTTTAATTGGGACAGTGTGTATACACTTAAGATTACCCAAAGAAACAGAACCACTAGGTATAGAAATACAGGTATAGATAAAGGTATAAAGAGGGTAAGAAGTATGGGGATTGGCTCTTGAGATTAGGAGGTTGAGCAGTTCCTCGGTATGCCACTATAAGCTGAAGAATCACAGAAGGTGGTAGGGTAATTCAGTTTGAATCCAACAGTTTAAAAAGCTGAAGCAGGAGGGGAAGTGCTTGTGTAAGTCTTAGAGTCTGAAACATAGCTGCTCTGGTGCCTAGCACAGGAGAAGAAGGACTTTTCAGCTAACAGAGAGACATATACGGTGCTTTCTCCCTTGTTTCAGTCTTCAATGGATAGGCTCATACCTGTCACACTCATGAGGGTGGATATTCTTTATACACCACAGTGATTTGGATACCACCCTATTCTAGAAACTCTCCCAGAGACATAAGCAGAACTCATGTTTTACCACCTGTCTGGGCTTCTTTGAGGAAACTCAAGCAGACATATAAAATTAGAGAGATTATCATTTGAGATATGTGGTTCACTGACACTGTCTTGATGCAATTTCAGAGCCAAGAGCACTATGGAGGGATAGGAAAGATGCAAGGAGGATCTTCAGGGGTATTTCCATAACCACACTTAAAATTCATAGTGAGCTTAGTATAATGTTGCTCAAATGCTGCTCTTCATTCAGGTTATGATAGTAGAAGTGGAATATCATAAAAATAGACACACTGGGCAGTGGTAGCCCTTAATCCCAGCACTTGGGAGGCAGAGCCAGGTGGATCTCTCTGACTTTGAGGCCAGCCTGGTCTACAGAGTGGGATCCAGGACAGGCACCAAAACTACACAGAGGACTGATCTCCAAGGTATATAAAGAACTCAAGAAACTAGACATCAAAATACTGAACAATTCAGTTAAAAAAATGGACTAAAGAGCTAAACAGAGAATTCTCAAAAGAAGAATCACAAATGGGTGAAAGACATTTAAAGAAATGCTCAATATCCTTAATCATCAGAGAAATGCAAATCAAAATGACTCTGAGATACCATCTTACACCTGTCAGAATGGCTATGATCTAAAACACTAATGACAGTCTATGTTGGAGAGGATGTGGAGCAAAGGGAACACTCCTCCACTGTTGGTGGGAATGCAAACTTGTACAACCACTGAGGAAATCAGTATGGTGGTTTCTTAGAAAATTGGGAATCAATCTACCGCAAGACCCAGCCATACAACTCTTGGGCATATACCCAAGGAATGCTCAATCATACCACAAAGATAAATCCTCAACTATGTTCATAGCAGCACTATTCATAATAGCCAGAACCTGGAAACAACCTAGATGCCTGTCAACTGAAGAATGGATTAAGAAAATATGGTACATATACACAATGGATTACTACTCAGCAGGGAAAAACAATGACAGCATGAAATTTGCATTCAAATGGATGGAACTAGAAAATATCATCCTGAGTGAGGTAACCCAAACCCAGAAGGACAAACATGGTATGTACTCACTCATAAGTGGACACTAGATATAAAGCAAAGAACAATCAGACTGCAACCCACAGAACCAGAGAGGCTACATAGCAGGGGGGACCCTAGGATGACTGTGGCTTATAATAAGTTTTGGTTTTACTCAATTACTAGGCAAGCCTCAATGAAACATTTCACTGTTATGATAAGAATTTATACTGTATCAAGCTGATAATAGAAAAATAAATAAATAAAAATGAAAAAAAAAACAGATGATGAAAACAAAAAAAAAGGAAGAAAAATAGACACATTAAAGAGTGAGAACTGGTGGCTGGAGGGGTAAAAAAGTACCAATGAGGCAAGTGTCTTTTGATTATGTTTAATGTTGGATCTAATTCACTATTCAGTCTGTGAAAGGATTAAGCTGGATGGCACTAGCCTTTAGAAACTGAAGAACTGAAAACTATATGACACTCATGGTGACCATGATTAGCATATGTGAGTCCTCTGAAACCTCCCAGGCAGAAAAACTCAAAGTGTCACCTAAAATAAGGTGATGAGTTAGGGTACAAACGACTCTTGATAGATTGCACTGTATTTAGATAGATCTGGACTGTCACAGATGCCCATAAGGAATCACGTATTTTCTATGCTGAAATTATTATTACTACTTACAATTTCCCATGCATATCTGCTGGTTGATGTAAGCAAATACATTTTATTGTAAATATTTTAATTACAGTGTCACTTTTTGTGCACAAATATGAACTCAAAGCACTCTGTTTACAGTATCCAAAGTTGCTCTTAATAATATAGTGTTTGGTATATGTGACTGACTGGGCATAATCAAAATATTACCCTAGTAATAAGAATGCATAGAAACATTTGTGGATATTTATGTTTATGCATAAGCATTAGAGGCTTTCTCAGTGGAACTCACCCCACCAAAAGATGGGAGAATGAGAGTATCCATTTCTTATTGCTGACCTGGGTCTCACACTATGACATTTTGAAAAAACTAACTTCCCATTATACAGGGTAATTGAGAGTTTTACTAGTTAAACAAAGCTACAAGTTCATTGTTTCTAAACCCCAGTAGAAGCAATCCATAGGCCCATTCAATTCCATCCAACCTCTCTTCACTTTCACCAAAGTAGTTTACAGCTATTTGTTTAAAACAATCATGGGCTTTGTATCAGTCCACAGTCTATGAAGGAACTAGCAGATGGATTTTTATCTCTGCAAATGATGTCTCTGAACTGGAAAGTTGGGTAAGATGGGCTTGGAGTTAATTTTCATGGGCACTTACTGGCCATATTCACAGCTCATGAAGAGGATTTCAAAGCAGGTGCTTTAAAACTATTTCTTCAAAGTACTAGAAAGTTTGTATTGGGTTTTCTTGCATTGCATAGAAATATCAGTATTTGGGTTAGACTTAGAAATGTAGACAAATGGACAAAGGTTAGTACTAGGCACTAACTAAGAAGACCATTTAAGTAGAAGACTCTGGGACCAGACCCCGTTTATTAAGATTATATACTGCAATTTAGGGATAAAGCCTAGTTATTATTAACTTTATCCATGTGGTTCCCTTAGCTACCTACAGAGTCCAATAATGAAAGTAGAATCTAGCTACTGCAGAGACTTTTGTCCTACAGGACACCCCCATTATAGTGAATATTGTCACCATGTCAACTCCAAATACTGTGCCTATTTGGGATAATATTTTAATAATGTATTTGTATAAGGTACTTATCTGTTTCTGTGGTTAAAAAAAAAAACCCTGACAAAAGCAATTTAGGGAAGAAATGGTTTGTTTTAGTGTAATGTCCTGAGAGATAGAACCCATCATGGCAGAAAAGGCAGGGCAGCAGGCAGCCATGGTGACAGGATCAGGAAACTTGCTGAGGAGATTTTCATATGCTCACAGGAAGCATAAAGAGAGATCAGGAAGTAAGGGGGGCTATAAAACCCTCCAAACCTATTCCAGGGACTTACTTCTGTAGTAATGCTTTACCTCCTAATTATTTCATAACCTCTTAAACCTCTTGTGGGCCACAAGAATATATCATAGAGATTCAGTTGTGTATTAAAGCTAAACTTTGACCAGTCAATGGTCTGTCAAAAGGCAAAGCAGTTTATTATGAATATTTGGTGTTATCCAGCCTTTAATATTTCAGCTGTCTTCTGCTAAGAAATCCTGGCATGCCCAGACCAATTGGTAAACAGTTCAGCTTCTCAGACCTGCTGAATCTACCAAGTTACTAACTCCCCTGCTGAGCTTAGGAGACAAGCTGATGAGAGACGCCTAGCTTTGTTTCTTGTGCTAATGAAGTTCAGGCCAGGAGGCCTAGTGGTTCTCCAGAGCAATTGACTGAGAACAAAAGAGGTTTTTTACATATTTAGGTGGGAAATAAAACAACATTCCTGAAGAGTCAGAGAACCAGTGCCCAGGGAAAGCATTTTCTGTAGACAGGGACAGAACAGAATGGCGAGGATGACAGAGGTTCCGTAGCAGGGAAGCAGATCTCGGGTAGTAGTTCCAAGAGTAGAGAGCAGCAGAGATGGAGAAAGAGGACACAGAGGACGAAGATGAGGCTGAAAGCATAGGAGTTTAGTCATTAGCAGGACTATGAACTAGGGAACTGGACGGAACTGTAGTTATGGAGACAGGATTTCATCCCAGAGAAATAGACAGATACAGAGGTTGGTATGTCTAGAGTTATTCCTGCCTTGAATGCCTGGTGGAGCTATAGCTGTATTGATAGAATTTTGTCTTAGAGGAATAAAGGTAACAGACATACGAACATAGTGTATGTAGATTTTTTCCCCTCAGATATCCCACACCCGGCATAGCTAAGCCCCTGGACCCTGGGTACTCCATAGCACCAAGTGGGGAGCAACTGCTCAAATACATGAGGCCATGAGGACATTTCTGACTCAGAGCACCACAGTATTTTATACAGATGTAAATGTGTACATTTGAAACCTTTGCTTTTTCACTCATGTTTGTCATATAATTATCATCTAAGTAGAGACACATAGAATTTCTACTCTCCAAGAATGTTTTCTCTGGCTACTTTCTAGTGATTTCCCTTCAGTCCAGCTGCAGTTATTCTGAGTTCTATCTTCTTTTGCAGTATTTATTTGCTTGTTTTAATCTCTATGTTAGTGTTATTTATTGCTGCATTATTTATTTTTTTGTATGCAGATTTCTGAATTCAGTATGAGGCTTTTGAACTGATTCATGTTGCTGCATATATCAGGAATGATTGATTGTACCCACAGTGTATTGGTAGTATATCAACGAGTGCCAAAAGCACTCAAATATATCTAGGACAAGGTAACAAGTGTCTGTGTTGAAATGAACAAAATTCTAGAGTCACAGAAGCAAAAGTTCTACACTTGAAGCAACTACATATATATATATATATATATATATGTATATATATATATATACATACATGAAATTCATGAAATGTTAAGTAAAAGAGGAGAAATACTATATTAGTGGATTGAAAAACTAAAAGTGTTCAATGTTCTAATTTTTAAAATTATTTCAGTCAATCCAGCTAAAGTTATTGAGTGTCTTTGATAATTGAATTCATACAGAAAAAATGACTTCGAACATCAAAATAATCTTCATAATAACTATGGTAGATGATTTAAACTCCCTGCTACTACTATTTACATACTGTCGTGTTAAGATAATGTAGTATTGTCACAAAGATAGGGATATCCATAAACATTATGCTATATGTACATATTATATGCCATGTAAGTATATCATATTTTATTGATTTATTTGAGACAGGGTCTCACTATATAGCTGTGATTGGCTTCAAACTCATGGAAATCCACTTGCTTCTGCCTTATAAGTTCTGAAATTAAAGGAATGGTGTACAAAGTCTAGCCCTATTTGTTTTTACCTTTTTAAATACTTTCATTATTATTGTGAATATATGTGTATACTATGTGAGAGTATGCACAAATGTCTGAAATAGCACTCATGTAGGAGTCAGTGGACACCTTCTGGGAATCTGTTCTCTCTTTTCACTGTCAACTCAAGGACTTAAACTCAAGTCCTCCGGCTTGAACAGCAATTAATTTACCGCAAGGAACCGTTTTACTTTCTCATGTTACATGTTATTTATTGATAATATTTTATGTCATATACTACATTATTGTGTTTTGTGAGCAGAGGATCAACATCTATAATAGCTTTTCCATATGATTATAATGAGGAGCGTCTGGAAGGAGTTCAGGAGGAAGATGAATATGATCAAAATATAAAGATCATAATATAGCTGAATCCTCCTGCAACTTGTGATATAGGTATCTGAGGCTGTGGGTGCAAACTCTATGATGTCCTTCACTAGGCATCGTTCAGAAGGCATCTCCATCATAGCTTGAGGCTGAAGTACAATGTTATATATTCTTGTTTATAACAATAGTTACAATGATTGAATTTAAATGCTAATCCCACTTTACACTTCTTAAATATGTTATCATCCTATATGTGGCTGATTTTAGTTCATTGGGTTTTATTTGGAATTTTCATGTGCATGAACATGAGATCAATTATTCCCTGATTTTGTATGGTTAAAATGTTCTGCATCTGTTTATTCTTTCACATGAAGACTAAACCAACCAGTTGAAAAGCATTCCTTTTTAAATTCTCAGCAATGGAAATTAAACCCAGGGCTTCCCAGATGTTAGATAAATGCTCTGCCACTGAGATGCATCACAACATCTATGATTCTTTTTGATTGTCTGGGATATCATTATATATCATTTGTCATACATACTTTTGAAACGTTTGAGATACACAAAAGGCCAATAGATCTTGAATAGGCTTACATGTGTGTGTATGTGCAAAATTTTAAGTTACAGATTTCATTTATTTTATACATTTAGAATAATAAGAAACTGTTTCATCTTCCATTAACTGTGCTTTTGTTCAAAACTTAGTACATTTGATTTAAATTTTTATGTTTATTGCTATAAATTGTTTCACAGAATCCTTTCACTGTTATCCACACTTTGGAATCTATAATATGGTGGCATTTTATTTCCTGAAGTGTATGTATGTGTGTGTGTGTGTGTGTGTGTGTGTGTGTGTGTATAATTTATTTTGTGATACACATAGGTGTATGTACATATATGTCTGTATAGCTGGATATGTAGATATCGTTGCTCACATTTCAAAAAATGTCTTTCAGCTTAGTTAATTGTCTAATATGTTGTTATTTTTTCTTTGTCTTCTATCATGTTTTAAATAGTTTTGTCACAGGTATAAAAGCTTTTCTTATTTTTCTGAAGGATTTAATAAGTTTTATAATTAGTACCTCAAAAAAGGTTGGATTGTGACAGGTCTCATCTACATAAAATATGTAATTGTATGCTATGCGTTGCGTACCGATGGCTATTTTATACAGATAAGAAGATAGATACAGTGACACAAGGTCTTGCTGTGGTTTGCCAGTGGTTTGAGGGTGCTCATCGTGAACCCAGGTGGGTCTTAAACTCATGTCAATCCTCCTGCCTGATATATTATTTCTAAATTGTGACACTTTCATTATAGAATAGTTTAGAAGTATTTCATTTCTTTTGCTTTAATTCAGAAAATCTTGGACTTTCTATGAAGTGGAACTGCTTCTCACCAGTAGTTTTACTCATTATCCAAGGTGTCCTTTTGACATCAAATCAGGGAATTTTCTTCACATTTTGTCATCTTTCCCTCAATGTTCACATATACATTGCTTCTGGTTGACATGCACCTTTCTTTTCCTGTGTGAATTTTCCCCCATGCATTCAGTTTTAATTGGAAGATTATCTAGAATTTTTAATCAAATCACCAAATAAGGTTTTTGCTAGTCCCAATCTAGCAGGATTGATACAGTAATTGTGATTTTTCGTTATTCTCATAACTTTCTGGATTTTAGTTTTTTTTTTTTTTTATTGTGATTGATCTATTGTGGGAGGAATTTACCTCGCTATTTTGCAACTTTGTAATAATTCAATGGGAGATGATCTAAATCTTTTTTTTCTTAATTTTAACAAAAGCTTTTGTTTTCAATTTCTTTTTGCAGTGACTTCAAGAATACGTCTGCATATGGCAGTCTTTCTAGTAGACAATGGAAATATTAAACATGATCTACAAATAGTGCATTGATTTCGAGCAAGCAGTCTCCACAAATTTTGTTACTATGTGCAAATTATCCAATGATAGCATGCATTCAGATACTAGCACTTAGGCAGAAAGACTTTGGAAATTTGATGTACAACTGAACTACAATTTCTAAGGATGATTGTGGTGAAAAGACTCTGAAACATGTGTTAAGAGGAATGTTAGACATAACAGGAAGAATGTTAAAATGTCTTTCCACCCTTCTGGGGTGGTGTATTGTATACCCCAATAAAGCTTACCTGGGATCAGAGGACAGAGCCAGTCACTAAATTAGACATAGAGGTCAGGCAGTGGTGGCACACTGTGAGTTCAAGGCCATGGCTATATGAGAGAAAAAGAACCAGGCAGTGGTGACACACCTTTAATCCTAGGGAGTAATGTGTCAGGACACAGAAAGGTATATAAGGTGTGAGGAAACAGCCTCTCTCTTGAGGCTGAGGATTTTGTAGAGGTAAGCTAGTGGCTGGCTGTTCTGCTTCTCTATCTTTCAGCTTTCATCCCAATATCTGGCTCTGGGTTTTTTTTTTTATTATAAGACCTTTTAAGATTTGTGTTACACCTCTCAAGGCTATTGGGCATCTAGACCTTAATAAATAATAATGCATCAGTATTGGTTCATAAGTCATTTGTGCCTATTATAGTCAGTTATTTGAGGTAATTAACTTTGTAAAGGGTGGCTGTTTATTAGTTCATAGTGTTGGACATTCAATCAAGAATGGGCAACCCCATTTATTTCATCTCAAGTTTGGATGGCACATCACCACTGTGCTACACATAGGAGCAAAATGCTCACATTTTGATATCAAGTAGAGACAGCGAAAGAAAAGAGGACAAGAACCTCAAATGTTATGTAAGGGTAAGTAAGTCCTTTGCCCAAGGACTTCCCACTAGACCCTGCCATCTGAAGGTAGGCAGCACCTTATAATAGCGCCACCTAGGGACCAAGTCTTTAATGCCTATACCTTTCTTAGATGTTGGCAGTGCCATGACAATGCAAAATGGCAGGGGAGGTTGTTGGAAGCAGCTTGGCAGGAGCAACAAGGTACTGTGTACTTAATATGTTTTTTACCAGATGAAAGCTCCTCATAAGCCTATTAAAATATTTTTACCTATTTCTATGCATTCAAAGCTAACAGAGGGACCTTAAAAAACAATAGCAACATTGCCAAGGTAACACTGAACTGATGACTTAAAAAAAAGGGAGGGGGAAGATCGAATGTCCCACCATCCTGAGTGCTCTTGATTCTTCTTCCTTAGTAGAAAAGTCAGACAGTGGAGTGGATGAGTATAAGTGTTGATACCTAAGGGGTTCTCTCTATGCCCTACCCAGCACTGCTAGCTAAGAAAGACTATTTGCCTTTTTTATTGAGATACATTACTTGGCTTGGTTTATCACTTTTCACGAACAAGACTCCAGGGCATTTCTTTTTTTGTCTTCAGTTTGGGTTTCATTTTTATATGGAAAATCTATAGTGGATGTGATCTATATCCTGCCTTTTATCTGTTTCTCCATGTAGCTCTAGAGATACAGTAATGTATACATTGACACACGTTAGCCCTTAATTTATGCGCTCATATACTGCCTTAGGGTCAGCCAAGGATTAATTGAAAACTGCACTTCCGCCTTGGAGATGCTGTGGAGGTTTCTGTGGAAGGCATTTTCTAATGTGATTTTGAGGCATGACTATTTTTTATTAAGTACTAGAAAGCTGCGTCTCTGCCTCCAGTTACTGTGTGTGTGACAGTAAGGATGGGAAGTAACCCACTCTTTAACATTACACAATAGGATAGGGAGACACTCTAAGCTTGCAAACATTGCTCCTGTAACTTTGTGTTCTCCTGTGGTGGCCACATGGGCTTCACTGTTTTCCCTGGGCTATTTCTAGTCTGGCCTCCGTGTGTAGATCCTGGAGATTTAGAACTGGTTCCAGTTCAAGTTAGGATTCAAACCTGATATTTCTGTTTCCTTGGAAACCTAAAAACCAATTTCTTCTATAGTGGAGGCTGGAAGATTTTGGCATCACTGTATAGTGCTTCATTCCTCGGCTCAGCCTTAAAATATCCTAAAATACTGTAATAAGTCTGTCACTTTTGAGCACAAGTTGGGGAGAAGTCTTCTTTTTATCTTGATGAATCTCAGCCACCTATATTGTCTCCGTTCTTGATACAGACTGGGAGACCAGCTGAGTTTTTTTTTTACATTTTATACCTCCATTTAATAAAAACATTCAGACGTAACTGGGCAGTGGTGGCACACACCTTTAATCTCAGGAGGCAGAAGCAGGCAGATCTCCATGAGTTCGAAGCCAGCCTGGTCTACAGAGCAAGTCCCAAGCCAACCAGGCTACACAAAACAGTGAAGCCTCTGTCTCAAAACACACACACACACACACACACACACACACACACACACACACGCACACGCACATGCACACGCACACAACACACACACACACACAAATAAACAAAAAAACAAAAAAACTTCAGATACTAAACACACACACACACACACACGCACACGCACACGCACATGCACACGCACACAACACACACACACACACAAATAAACAAAAAAACAAAAAAACTTCAGATACTACTGGGTCATTATTGAGTCTACACAAATATTTTTAAAACACAGTTTCCTCAACACTGTCCTCTAAAAGAAAGGTTCTAAACATTACCGGTTAAAAGTACGGCTCTCAAGTGTCCCATTCTAGTAGAAACACCTATTTACTCAAATACAGATTGCAGAGTCCTGCTCTTACATTCATGATATCTCCATGCAGCCTGAGAATGGACAGTCTGCCAAGTTCCCAGTATTGAAGCTTCTGGTCCTGGACTCTCATAGGTGATTACACATAAAGGACATTGATTTGGGGTCTTAACTGGGCCACTGGAATACATTTGAAGAAGTAGACAGAACACAGTTTCATTTCTTACATGATATCAAATGGAATGATCTTGGATAACTAATTCATTGATGAACGTTACTGATCTCATCCATTCTCTGATTTTAGTTGGAAATATCTTAATGAATACATTTATATTCTCCTCATATAGTACTGGAGTCTATGCTATATTCTGTAGATTCCATAGCAACTAGTCATCAATAAGGACAAGTCCCTGCTGGTAGGAGCTCCCATCCTTCCAGAATTGACAATTTTACCAGAAGAACAGATAAAGACTGGTAACCTAATGCTGTCTTCTTATCATACTAAAGACTGCAGGATTATAGTCAGTCATCACAGATGGGAGCAGAAATTGAAGGAGGATGCAGTTCAGTAGTGACCTTATTAACTAATTTTTCTACCTATGACTTGACATCACGGACGAGTGTGACTCATTCAATTCATGGATAGAAAGAAAGAATTAGCTTTTTCTCTCCATGTCTAGGTATGCCATGTGTGCCTATATATCTTAAAGTCCTGAGGCAGTGAATATCAGGCGATAACTTTAAATGCATTTTGTAGCCAAAATAAAGTAATACTTCATTGAGATATGATTCGCATACATTAAAATACATTCACTCAGATGATATAATTTAGTAGCTTTTCATATTCAGAGGTTGTATGTAGGTTATAATAATATAAATTTAGAAGACATTCATTATGCACACACACATCCCTAGGTACTTATTAGAAGTTATGTCATTCTTCACACTCCCACTTTTTATTTGTAAAGATTTGCCTATTCTGAGCAGTTTATAAAAAGTAAATCATATCCAATATTGTTTATTATAATCACATTTTCTTTAGTATATTTACAGAGCACAATCTCTCTCTCTCTCTCTCTCTCTCTCTCTCTCTCTCTCTCTGTGTGTGTGTGTGTGTGTGTGTGTGTGTGTGTTTAAATCAGGACTTCTTACTTCATTATTGCCAACAAATGTTCCATTGTAGAAATACACTACATTTTGTTCATTATTCATTAATTAATTACATTTGAGCTGCTTCAAAATTTTCAGTATAATAAATAATAATGCTATGAACATATACTACCAAGTTGTTGTGTTTTCATTTCTTTTCTGGGTGTAAACTTTTTGGTCACATGTTCATTTAACTGTTTATAGCTTTAAAACTGCTTTCAAAAATGGCTATTCCTTGTTCAATTCTCATCAGGAATTAACAGGTATTCCAGAAATTATCTGTTAATAATCATCTGATGATGGCTATCCTCATCCTGATGGATCTGAAGAAGGATCTCAGTGTTGTTACCCTCTACTTCCCCAGTGAGCTATATGGTGTTACTATTTCTTGGTAGTAGTGGCTCTTTGTGAATTTCCTTTGGAAATTTATGTATGTATCTCTTTTGTAAATATGAAGTTGGCTTACTTTCTTTTTATTATTGAGTTGTAGGGCTTTATTATATATCCTGCATTCAAGCCCCTTATGAGAAATATGATTTAGAATATTTTCTCTTGGCATATGGATAATTTCCTTACATTATTGATGGAAAATTTTGTAGCATTACGTTTTAATTTCCTTTTTTTTTCTTGAGACAGAGTTTCTCTTTGTAGTTTTGGTGCCTGTCCTGGATCTCGCTCTGTAGACCAGGCTGACCTCTAACTAACAGAGATCCGCCTGGATCTGCCTCCCGAGTGCTGGAATTAAAGGCGTGCACCACCACTGCCTGGCTTAGTTTCCATGTTTTAAGGACAAGTTCTCCTTATGTAGCCCAGGCTGACCTTGACTTCAGCATCCTCCTGTCTCAGCCTGCTGAGGTCTGGGGCTACCCAGCTATGTAGTAGCATAGGTGAGTATTTGTCCAGTCATCTCCTTGGTATGGTATTCTTTCCCAGATCTATGCCTATGATGATTTTGATGGTTTTAAGAAATATATACATATGCATATTCATATAGTGTTTGGTATACACACACACACACACACACACACACGTACACACACTTTATACAAAGATAAGTACAAGTGTCAGTTGGAAATCAATGATCTGCATTAAGTTATTTCTACTTCTCAGTTCCATCCTATTGGTCCACACACTCCTCTCATGCTAGTCTGTACCATCTTAACTGTTGTGTCATTAAATTAAGGTTGAAATTAGGCAATTTAATTTTTTCAAACTTTGTCCACTTTTGTTCTCATGATTATTTTGTTAATTCTGCCTCTCTTGTATTTCCATATAACCACTTAGATCAGCTAGTGAATTTCTGCAAAAGAAAGAGGCATAGATTTTTATAGGAATTGAGAGAAGAAATCAATTTGTAAGAGCTGACCTTATAATGGTTAAATGTACATGTCAACTTGATTGGCCATGTAGTGTCCAGCTATTTGGTCAAATATTATCCTGAGCTTATAAGTGAGGGTGTTTTCAGATGAGATTAATGTGTGGATTTGTAGACTTAGGAAAATTGATTGTTTTACTTAATTGATTTGTTCTCATTCACTTGAAAGTCTGAATAGAACTTCTTTGAAGTAGAAAATTGGTTTTCTCCTGATTTCAGACTTATTCTGAGCTCTTCATTCATTCCCTGGCCTCCCAGCTTCGTATGTGGAGCTCGATCACTATATCAGCTCTACTACTTCCCAGGCTCTGAGGTTTAGAATGGAGCCATGGCTTGTGCTTTCCTGTGTCTCTAGCTTTCTAGAAGGCATTTGGGACTTCTCTTTTCTCCAAAACTGTCTGTGCCAATTCCTGAGAACATTACCTTATATACATCCTAGTGATTCTGTTCTCTGGAGAAGTCTGACTAATAGGGTGTCAGAAATATAATAGGATTGTTGGACCATGGATATGGGATGTATTCTTCCTTTTCTTCCTTCCTTCCTTCCTTCCATCCTTCCTTCCTTCCTTCCTCCCTCCCTCCCTCCCTCCCTCCCTCCCTTCCTTCCTTCCTTCCTCCCTCCCTCCCTCTCTCCCTCTCTCCCTCCCTCCCTCCCTCTCTCCCTCCCTCCTTCCCTCTCTCCCTCCCTCCCCCTCCCTCCCTTCCTTCCTTCCCTTTCTTTTGTTCTTAATTTTTGATTTATTTTAATTTTACTCTACAAGTTTAATAGTCTTTGGTGTAAAAGTTTATACTTTGTTAAAGTTCTTTGTAAGCCGGGCGTTGGTGGCGCACGCCTTTAATCCCAGCACTCAGAAGGCAGAGGCAGGCGAATCTCTGTGAGTTCGAGGCCAGCCTGGGCTACCAAGTGAGCTCCAGGAAAGGTGCAAAGCTACACAGAGAAACCCTGTCTTGAAAAACCAAAAAAAAAAAAAAGTTCTTTGTATTGCACTCTTTTTGACATTTTTAAAAATGGAATCATTTTATAATTCCTTTGCCACGTGGCTCAATGCTAGTATATAACTGGTTTTTGTGAATTAATCTCCACTTCTTCATTCTTGCTTAACACACTTTATTGTGATTTTTTTTTTCTACAAGCAAAAATTCCACAGGCCACATAGACAGAAGTTTTGAACTTCTGCCAGTCTGGATGTGGATCTGCTTTTGTTCCCTAGTGGACCTGACTAGTACTGTCAGTAAAATGTTGAACAGATCTGTAGCTCTCCTTAGTCTTGACTCTGAAAGGGAGACATTTAATCTCTCACTGTTAACTATAATGCTAGTTGAGAATCTTTAATAGGCATTCTTTTCAAGATTTATTTGTATTATTTTTAGTTATGTGCCCATGTATGAATGTTTGTGCATGGATATGTATACATGAGAGGCTAGAAGAAGCAGAGCCCCTGCAGCTGGGTTGAAGGTGGTTGTGAGCCACCCCATATGGACTCTGAGAAACAAACTTGGGTCCTCTGCAAGAGCAATATCTCAACCACTGAGCCATCTCTCCAACTCCAGGTCTTGTTTTCGTTACATTAAAAACCAGGCTTGTGGAATAGGCTTGTGAAGACGCTTGGGCCTAGAACCCATAAGCTCTCATTCTCCAGGCGTGGAATCCTGGGAATATAGGAGTGTGTGTGTCAGGCCACCCAGTTTTTCCAAAGCACATAGGGTGATTGGTAGGACCTTAAGGTAGGTGGAGGAGAGTTAGAAAGATGAGGTGGGAAGAGGTTTAGGGTGCTACAGGCAGAGTTGAGGGAAGCTGTGGGCAGAACAGGGGATCTGGCCTCTGTGTCTGAGCAGAGAGTAAGCCATGCCCAGATACAGAAAAAAGGCCTGTATCCAAGGGGTTGTCCTCACCACCTCCACCCACTTTGAGGATCTAGATGGACATTCTTTATCAATCAGAGAAAATTGTCTGTTATTCCAGGTTGTTTGAACATTTATGATAAAAGATGATTAGCTTTTGTCAAATACTTTTCCTGGGTCTATTAAATTAATCATAGAATTTATACTTTTGCATCTGCTAGTCTACTTATACAGTAGTTAACATTAACAGCCCCATTCTCAAATTTGTTATTAATAAATCATGTTGCTAATTGTCTCAGTTCCTCTTTTTATTTTTGTGACAAAATAGTCTAGCATAAGCAACTCAAGGGAGAAAGAGCTTATTTTTACTCAATAGTTCAAGGGTACAGACCATTATGTCAGGGATAGTAAGGCAGCAGAGCCTTAGAACTGCTTATCATGTTACACACACAATCAGAAAGTAGGCTACAAAGAGCTTATGCTCAGATAGCTTTTTCCTTCTTCATGTTTTTTATTTAAATTATTTATTTTTATTTTATATGCATGGATGTTTTGTCTGAATGTATGTCTCTGTACCATATGGATGCCTGGTGCCCAGAGGCCAGAAGAGAGTATTAAATTATCTGAAAGTGGAATTATAGATGGCTGTCAACCACCATGTGTGCGCTGGGAATCTAACCTGGGTCCTCTGCAAGAACAAGAAGTGCCCTTAACTACTAAGTTATCCTTCTACCCCTCTCCTTTTTATATAAGGACCCTAGCCCTGTAGTGTGGTCCTAACTTGGCCTAATCAACATAATCCCTAACATGCATTGCCAGAGGTTGAATAACCCCTTCAAACTGTGCCTGGACACTTATCTCCCAAATGACTCTAGATCTCATCAAGTTAATAATACTATCACAATAATAGTGAATAATTGTTTTGCTGAAATAAATAGATGAAATTTTATGTATGTATATTATAACATGTACTAGTCTAATAGCTATGATTCCAGTTTTAATTTTATATATATATATATATAAATTTACTATATATTGTATAACCACATAATATATTTTATATTTATGGTAGTTTAAATGTAATTGGCCCCCATAGTCTCATAGGGAGTGGCACTATTAGGAGGTGTGGCTCTGTTGGAGTGGGTATGGCCTTGTTGGAGGAAGTGTGTCACTTGGGAGGTGAGCTTTGGGGTTTCCTATGTTCAGGATACTGCCCAGTGCCTCAGTTTACTTCTTGTTGCCTGCAAGCCAAGATGTAGCCAGCACCACCTCTACGTGCATGCTGTCGTGTGTCCCTACATGATGATAACGGACTGAACCTCTGAAACCATAGGAGAACCACTCAGTTAAATGTTTTCATTTATGAGTTGTCGTGGTCATGATATCTCTTCACAGCAGTAAAAACCAAGTGTGTATACACACACACACACACACACACACACACACACATATATATATATATATATATATATATATATATATATATATTAGATGCGTAGACATACACACATGCACATACATATATATATATATGTATATTTTTTCCTCTGAATCTAGAAATACAAATGCAGTAGCACTAGCCTCAGGTTGAGAACATGCTTCTTTTGAGAAAGGTTTATTAAGAATTTTGCATTATTTTTTCCTTAGTTATTGTTTTGGATTTACTAGTAAAATCATTTGGCCTGAACATTGCTTTGTGTGAAAGTTGCAAATATATTAAAAAAAATTATGTCTGTACGTGTGTGTGCGCGCGCGCGCTCGCACGCACATGCGTGCGTGCATGCCATTGGAGTCCAGAAGAAGGCATCAGCATCAGATCTCCTGGAATCAGAAAAACATGTAGTTGTAAGTCACCTGAACTGATACAGGCAACAAAATGCAGGTTCTCTGCAAGAACAGTACATAATGTTAAATGCTGAACTATCTCTCCAAATTTGTTTTCTTTAATTGTGTTGGGTCTACTTGATTGTTCATGAATCAGTTCTCATAATTAGTCTTTATAGGAGTTTTAAAAAATATCTGAGCAAAATTTTCATGTGTAGTAGCTCATGGTATTTGCTTATGACCCTTTTTAACTTTATAAGGTAGGAGTTTATGTTTTCTCTTTTGTAGTTGACAATTTTCTTTAGTTTTCTCTTATTTCTTGGTATAAGAGGACATTCATGACTTTTATAGATGTTTGTAAAGAAGCAACATTTATCGTTTTCAATTTTGTCCATGGGTTTTCTGTACTGTTTTATTACTTTCCACTCTGTCTTGGTTACTTTCTTTATTCTGCTTATTTAAGCGACCTTTGTTTTCTTATGATGACAGCTGTAGCTCATAAACTCTGCTTTACTGTGTTTTCATTTCATTTGTCTCAACTTATTTTCCATTTCCCCTTATGATTTCCTACTCAATTAATGATTTAGGATTGTTCTGTTTAACATTCACACACTTTTAAATTTCCCAAATACCCCTGTTTTATTGATTTCTAATTTCATTTAATTATGGTTGAAAAGTATGCTTTGCATAATGCCAGTGCTCTTAAGACATTGAGAAGCATTTTTGGCCTGAAATGATCTAGCATCGGGAAGGCGTTCATGGTGTTATAGTGTTTGTATAATCATGATTTTAAATATACAGTAATATGCTATTCAGAAAACATCAATGCTTGTGTTGATATGGAATTATTTCAAAGGGGAGTAAAACAGGTAAGTTACATTCATTGAATCAACCAAGAGGCTTAAATATGATATCTTAGTAGATGAGCATAATTAAAATCTGTAAGGAGGGCCAAACTGTACTTCTATTAATGGGCAATTTTCATTGAACAGATGATCAAATCCACTCATACAAAACCCCCCCCCCCAAAAAAAAAAACCCAAAACAACAACAACAAAAAAACAGAGCTCTCGTCCTCGGAGAACATTGGTGCTTTCAACATCACAATGTGAAAGAAGATTGATGTTCTCAGGGACAGGCCTGACTATAAAATGTTTAGTAAACAATTATTAATTGATTCACACAATGAAACTACACTTTATGTTCTTGACATTCTTTCAGTAATATAGAGATTGTATCTACTGTTTAAAAATCATGTGCATTCTTAATACATTTTACTCTAGGAGGGGAGAAAACAAATGTCAAAACCAGAAATTGAAAAATGCATTCCCTTATACTTCTTTTCTTTGGCTCAGTAATAGCCTTGACCCAGGCATTCTTTGGAATTCTTTAGGTCCGATATCCACTGGTCTTACTTGAATGAGGACCACAGTTGCAACTGATTGCAGGAGTCTCTAGAGAACATGCTATGAAATCCGCTTAGGTGCAATCTCGTGTCAAGGAAAGGATTCTATTGTTAACTGTGCAGTGGGGCTCTCATCTGCTTCCAATAATTTTGAACCCTTCACCAGTTCAAAGAACCACTAACTCTTCATAGAATCACTACTCCTTCACAGATAAATCATTGGTTTCCTTATTATTATCAAAGGAAGGCATGGTATTTCTGAAATATGTGATACTTCACAGAATAAATGACATTATTTTAATTATCTATTGCTATGTAACAAACTAACCAATTTGATAGTTTCTTAAAAGACTAATATCGTTGATTTTATTTTCAAGTTTGGAATGTGAGTAGGATTTAATTGGTGACATCTTACTTCTGTACTCTATATCCCTGGCCACAATTAAGCCTGGACTAAAGCTATTTGAGGATTTGTTGAGAAGCAGGTTGCTGACTTAAACCCTTTGCATGTGGGTGATAGTTGTGTAGCTTGGTTTGTTTGTGGGCCCTAGCAGTGGGACCAAGATATGTCCCTGGTGCACAAGCTGGCATTTTGGAACCTATTCCCTATGGTGGGATACCTCGCTCAGCCTTGATGCAGGGGAGAGGAGCTTGGTCTTGCCTCAACTTAGTATGCCATGCTTTGTTGACTCCCATGGGAGGCCTTACCCTTTCTTAGGGGGTGGGGATAGAAAGGAGTGTGGGAGAGGGAACAGAATGAGAGGAGGGAGGGGAAACTGTGGTTGGTATATAAAATGAATTTAAAAATTTAATTAAAAAAAAGCATGCTGCTTGGTTGAGCTACTATTCATGTCATATAATCAGTTGGAGCTATTAAGCAGGTTCCTTCAAATAGTCTGTGCTTTGAACTTCCTCACAACATGGCTGCTAGGTTCCTTGAACAAACATCCCAAGGATGACTCAGATAAAAATGTGTTGCCTCTTCTGCAAGCCATGGCACCACACATTCACAAAGAACAAGTACTTCAAACGAATCTATATTCAATACGAGAAGCAGACACCAGGCTTTGCCTTTCAAGAGAGTCAATGAGTTTAATGAAATGTCTTAAAACCATCACAGATATTCATGTTTGGTTGATTTTATTTTTGCTACTTATTTTTGTTTGCTTCATCTTAAATACCTATCATTCAGACAGCCAAGTTAATCAATAATATGCTTTTTGATTTCTGAATTTTGTCACATTCCATTTTTCTCATTCAACCTTTATTGAGAGTAAAGGGATATGCAGGGTCCAGAGATATTTTAAAACAAATAGACAATCGTGCCAATGTGAATTATTGAACAAGTCATCCTAACTTTGAATGTCACCTTTAAAATGAAATCTTATACATTATTCATTCTTCTTTTAGATATATAATTTTTCTAATGATTTATTAGTCTGTTTTAAATATATATTTTCATGTTATATACATGTGTATTCATGCATGTGTGATGTGAAAGTGTGTGTGTGTGTGTGTGTGTGTGTGTGTGTGTGTGTGTGTGTGTAACTAGAGGATTATGCATGCCATTGAGTGCCCATGGAAGTCAGAGGACAACTCTGGGAGTCAGTTCTCTCTTACTGCCTTGTTGGATTGAAAGTCCGATCTCAGGTCCTCAAAGCTAAACTCAAGAGCTTGTATGGGCTGCATCTTCTTGTTGGCCTTTATTAATTTCTTTAGAATCTACTTCAGGTAAGGTTTATTATTGCAATCTCCTGAAACTGTAAGATCAATGTCAGTATTCTTGGTATCTGAGAATTTGTTTGCTTACTAAGGCTTTTGTTGGTGTATAGAATACAATTTCATCCTTCATGTGAAAAATTCATTGTCCATCCTCTTTGTTCTGTTCTGAATCTCTTCTGTGAGGAGTGGTTGAGGATATTCATCCTTAACATTGTTACCAATTCTTTTCTATGTCCCATGTTTATTAATGTCTTTGTGTTCTGAATGTCTTTTTGGACTGAAGGGTTTGATTTTTCCCTGGAAATTAATAGTAATGATGACTAAACTATACTTCCTCATTTTGTCATCGCTCATGCTATACTCCCCCTGACTTCAAGGCCACTTACAGCCTATTTATATTCCCTTTAAAATGAGGTCTTTTTTTTATAATTTCAAACTTTTCCCTTTATTATAATTTCCCCTTTTGAGATGTGGATGAAAATTCTACATTTTCTTACCTCTTCTGCAGTTCTGAACCTTCTAATTTCACAGCTAAGTCTACCTTCAATTTAAAGAATGTAGCACCTTTTTCAATCTTTCATATTCAGTTTTTTCATTTTATTTTATGATCAAGTTTCTCAAAGTTAGAAACCCTTGACATTTAGATTTAGATTTAGTTTTAAACTTGGGAACACAACTCGCTGATGACCACCATCATCACTGTCTTTGAAGACTTCATTTTTATGTCTTCCTAAGCACATTGCCTCCAAATCATTTGAATATTTCTACTTATTCAATTATGTGAGCTGGCACATTTTAGTTGATTTCTATGGTTTCATTGTTACATTGCCTCTTCTTGGAGGATGCTGTAATCCTGGTTAAGATTCAGGGCAAGGTCAAGGTTTTAATGAATAAGGATGTGTCACTATTCAGATCTGGAAGCAGGAAGTTAATGGTCCTATGTGCTCCGGGGCCTTGTTCCCTACCTTCCATATAATAGACCCTCTAAAATAGCAATGGGAAATGACAGAAGGCACATGCAATACTGTAAGCCAGTGTTTGTCAAAGAAGTATCCCATAGGTTCCCAGAAGTTTTTTTAGCCACATAGTCTCAAGCTAGCTCTTGTATTTATAAAGAAAATTAATTACCTCGGATCTTACTCTCATGATCCTCCCAGATACAGCTAGCTAGCCACCTGTGATTCTGAATGTAATCATTGTTCATGTCACTGGTCATTGTCACAGTTCCAGCTGATGATACCGTCATTAATTCAATGTGAGGAATCTGGTGCCAGAATGATTGGCAGGAGCAGAGCTGAATGTCAGCCCTTTGTTAAAATATTGGCTGCATCTTACTTAAACTCCAATCTTATTCTTGCTATTTTATGTTTGGAATGAGAAAGAAGACAAAATCAACATTCTACAGTTCTGTGTTCTCTCTTGTTGATCAAGTTTCTGCTGAATACATAGACTTTGCTCATTGTTTCCTTCCAAAAGCCTTGTTGGCTTATTTTCCTTCTGAATGTCAACTTAATATGCTCTTACTTTTGTGCAACTTCAAAAGATAGTAAACAATGTGGTTATTGTTACCACGGCCAGAGAGGAATCTGAGGACAATAAAAGATAAATTGAGAAGGAGCCTTGATTTTGGCATGTGTCTGTGGGAGATTCCTCCAAGAGATAGAGTTGTGGCGTTTGTGATTACACACCAGCATGTGTAATGTTCCAGTTGAGAAGTTACTTTAAGAGTATGTTAACCATAACCCAAACACACAAACAGCAACTGTCAGTAAATGCACATGTGCCACAGGCATATGCACACAAACCCGCTCACACACACGCATGCAAATACGCGTGCATACACATACATATATACACATGCTTGAGCATCAACGTATAGTTATAAGAAACACACATACACACACACACACACACACACAGTCTTTGGCAAAAGAAACTGAAGTCATTCCACAAGAACACTCTCCTTTAGAAGGTACAATAGTTCCCCCCAAATTAAGGTGGGATTTGAAATAAGATAAAATTAAAAATGCATATAATTAGAGTGAAGAGAGAATATGAAAGGCACAGTAAAACAAATATTTTGAAAGGATTAAATGGATAAAATAAAGATTACCAAAAAAATGGAAGCTATCAGAAGAACAGGCATATTTTTTAAAGGGCTCAAAAAGTCTTGATATAAAATTACAGCCTTTAATGTAAAAACCCCAGTGAATGTTAAATAGCAGATTAAGTGCATTTGAAAAGTGATTTAGTGAGCTGAAAGATGGATCTGAGGAAATTACCCACATGCAGCACAGAAAAGAAAAATAGAAGAGGTAACAGAGAAAGACGAGCATGTGAACATAGTTAAGAATCAATCCACCAAAGGCATGCAAAGCTGTTACAGAGGATGCTTTAATGTCTTACAGTCTATGTAAAGGAAGGCTGGCACCGATGGGCAGATATATCACATCTGCAATGAAAGGTTTACTGCCTTAAAGATGTCATTCTTTCTCAGATGCAAAGAAACATTGGGATGTGGTTTTTTTTTGTTGTTGTTGTTTTTTTTTTTTTACAGACCTACACAGAGTGATCTTCAATTCTGATGGATCAAAACATTCCATGAAACCACCTGGGAAATTGTAGAGTATAATATGGTGGGAGGCAAATGAAAAGAAACTGCCCCAGTAGATAGATAGCAAATGTGGCACAAAACTTTGGTAACTAGAAGTGAACAGTGTCGCTATGGTGACCAAGTAGAGGTTCAGGGAAACAGAGGAATAGAGGGTAAGAAGCAGCCTTTCATGGGAGGATGGTCTATAACAAGCCATGCCTTCTCAAACAGAAAATGTTTCACTCAAACAGTGATGGAAGGAAAATGTTTTTTCTAATCATCAGTTGTAAAAATCTAGGCATCGTAGTCTGTCATTTGCTATAGCAATCCAACTTTGCTACTGCAGTAGAAAAGTAGCCAGTTATAATGTGCAAACACACACATGAGCCATGTTCTAATAAAACCTTACTTGGGAAAAGAGGCATCTGCCCCGTAAGCTGTAGCTTGGAAATCTCTGGTCTGTTAAATTACATTTTGATTTGGAAAATCCTGAGATTAGATCCCTATTTTCATGCTGTGTGTAGAATGAAATCAACATAAAAGAGTGTACTAAATATGAAAGGAAAACTTTAGAATGTTAGAGAGAAAATTCTAGAAGAATGTTAATGTAGAGAAAAATTTCTTAAGAAAAACAGAGAAGCAAAAAGTATTGATCTGACATAAAATTTAAAATATTTGGGTGTACCAAAATATAGTTCATGAGTTAATTTTAAAAGGCTGCTGCAGTTTTGAAGGTAATATCTACAGCACGCATGGTTAGCCCATGGTTATAGAAAATACATTCATAGAATATTTATAGTTTAGCAGGTAAACCTACCAAGAGAAAAGAATAATTAGAGCCAGTTTAAGATTAAAGTCATATGACTAATATTTACATCTAAGTATTTCAATTTCTAGTGTTGAGTAAATTAAAACATGAGATGTTATTCATTTTTTGTGTGTGTGTGTATCACAAGCATTGGGTATTGCACTCATCTTTTCTTCATGGATGCTCGAAATACAAACTCAGGTCTTTGTGCCTGTGTAGCAAGCTTTTGACCAGCTGAACCATCTTGCCAGCTTCCTGAGATACTATTTTATAATCTTCAATAGTATAGCCATGGGAAAAGAAAGTCAAATATTGACACTCTGAGCTTAAGTGCCTCCAGCCATGTCAGAGAGCAGTATTATTCAGTAGTGCTGAGGCTGTGCATATGCTAAAATCCAACTCTTTCTAGTACATATCCTGAAGAAAATCATACATATATGCATATGGAGTCAAACAAGCATATGACTTTGGCATTGTTCAGAGCATTAAAAATACCAAACAATACTATCAGTAGAGGGATAGCGAAGCTTTTAGTGTTAATGGAATAGAATGTGTGTGTGTGTGTGTGTGTGTGTGTGTGTGTGTGTGTGTGTGTGTATGTGTATCATAACACTGGGCACAAACTTCTTGCGTATTGTAAAACAAATTTTTTTGATGTAACATTGAAGTATAATATGAAACTAGTACCTTAAAATAAAGAGAAAGGGGGAGGAAATGTGCATGGACTTGGCTGAAAGGCTAAGCACAAAATTTTAAGAGAGTTGCTTTCACTTGAACAAGAAAGAGAGGAAATGACCCAGGTATAGTGATGCACTCCTGCAATTCTACCAACCCAAGAGGTGTAAGCAGGAGTTTTAAAAAATGTTGAGGACTGTATTTGCTACAGAATGGGACCTTGTCAAGGGAGAGGGGAGGAAAATAAGGAGAAAAATTATAAAGAAATATAAAATTATGATAACTAATATGTGATATTCTTGTTTTTTAAAGAATGACATTAAATTATTTTGATACTAACTGATAAAATCATTTTTAGTGGAATATTTTCTTATTTTCATATTTTCTTAGTGCTTGAGTAATTTGATCACCTTTTAAATATGGCAAAAAAGAAATATATACATATGTGTCTACATGCATATATACTCAAAAATATTCATGTAATGTATGCAAGCATGTGGGCACACACATACAAATATAGAGAGAGTCTGAAGAGGAGAAAGATTCAGAATTATTCAATGGTAAAAAATGAAAAGGAAAATAATTTCAACTTTTAAGGCTGCACATATGGTATAAGTTTGAAAATACTACTGGGTAATAGTTTATGCAGAACATTGTTAAGTAAAGGAGATGGCCAGTGGAGGATTTTAAATAGAAGTAGGAGATGAAATGGTTACAAGTTTTATTTTAAAGCATCCTGGAGAGTGCAGCATGAAAGGGCATTTCTGAACATTGTGAGTCAGCCATTCAGGGAGCTATTTCCTTAGTCCTGGGAAGAGACAATAGCAGCTGGTAATGATTTGTGCTGTGATGTCAAATAGGACTTGGTGATAAACTGGAGGACAAAATTAACAGCTCTGAGATTTTAAGCATATATTATGCCATGCTAGTAGTCAAGAGATAACAGGAGAAAATGAAGACCACAATTTCAGTTTGGATGTGTGATGTAGAATGGACAAAGTAAAAAAAAAAAAAAATGCAGAAAATAAGAGCTCATACTCATGGTCTGAGACCATGTTCTTTCAGAGGCAGTATGCTCTAGTGCCTTTGTGTGACTTTTTCACTACTGGCATGGAGAAGGCATTTAAGTGGAGGAAGTGTGTTGTTCCTGTATCATTGAATTTACAGTTGAAGACATTACTGTGCTGTGCACCCTATCTTGGACTCTAAGTTGTCTACAAAGAAAATAAAGGACAGAGCTGATGGGATGTCCCAATAAGTGTGCCTTCCAGAAGATTTTAAAAAGCAAAATCAACACATTGTGTCTTCATGTACATTTTACTGTTCTTCAGAAGTTGTTTATAGAGGACAAATTTCTGATATTTGCCCACAAATATCTTCATTACTCATAGTCATAAGTACATAATAATTTGCCAACCATGTTTTCCCTAGGAAAAAAATATTGTGAGAATTAAAACTGAAGCTTTTCAAGTACATGTGTGATTTTGAATCTCATTCCTACTTCATCGGAACTCTCTGACCTCAGGGAACACAATAGCAATTTGCAGGGTGGTTTACTGTTCTGTTAAATATGGTTAAAAATAGTGATTGACAATCAGAGTAACTGAGGGGAATACATGGACTGTTACCAAGAGGGCACTTAACCTCTATATTGTAGGTAGAAATGCCAGTGATTCCAAAATGGTGGGAAACTGGTGTCCTCCAGAATTTGAAAAACATTGTCAGTCCATTTTCTTTCAGCATACTCTATCCAACACACATCTGACTTCTCTTGATATAAATAACTCTTGCTCAGATAATAATTTTTCTTTTTCTTTTTTTAGAATTTCAATTTTTTTATTTTTTTATCCTTTTTTTGTTACCCCTCTCTCTCCTTATCCCAGTTACTCCTCACCCTCCCCTATCCACTCCTCCTCTACTGTTTCTCTTCAGATACAGGCTGGCCTCCCATGGATATCAGCCAGCCATGGTCTATCAAGTTGCAGTGAGACTTGGCACTTCCTCTTCTATTAAGACTGGATGAGTACTCCAGTAGGAGGAAAAGATTCCAAAAGCAGGTAACAGAGTCATAGACATCCCCTGCTCTTACTGTTAGGAGTTCCAAAATAAGACCAACCTACATTACTGTTAAGTATATGCAGAGGGTCTAGTTCAGTCTCATGCAGGCTCCCTGGTTGTTGGTTCAGTCTCTGTGAGCTCCTTTGAGCTAGGTTAGTTGGTTCTGTGGGTTTTCTTGCGGTGCCCTTAACACCCCTGGGTCCTATAATCCTTCCTCCCCCTCTTCTGCAGGATTCCCTGAGATCTGCCTAATATTTGACTGGGGGTCTCTGCATCTGTTTCCATTAGTTGCTGGGTAAAGTCTCTCTGATGACAGCTAGGCTAGGCACCAATCTCTGAGTATAGCAGACTATCACTAGGAATCATTTCATTGACTTTTTGTTTTTGTCCTTAGTATTTGGTTCTATCCTAGGCCTCTGGAGAAATCCTGCCTCTGAGCCCTGGCCCTCAGGTTATGGGTCTCCAGCTGTGCCAGTCATTAATTGGTCACCCCCACAATTTCTATGCCATCTTTACCCTCAAACAAATTATAGGTCAAAAGGTTTGTGGCTGTGTTGATTTTCCAGTTCCTCCCTGGAAGTCTTGCCTGGTTTCAGAAGGGGGCTGGTTCAGGCTCCATGTCTTCCATTACTAGGGTCACACTCATAGATGCTTGGAAGTTTCCATTGTACTAGGAAATGCCCCTCAATTCTAGTTGTCTCTCCCAGTACTCTCTTTCTCTATTCTCCCCACACTGCACACCTGCTTCTCTCATCCATGTTCTCCTTTCAGGCCCCTCCCCCCTTCCACTGGCAATGTTCATTCTATTTCCTCTTCACAGAGAGATTCGTGGTCCCCCCATCCCCCTACTCCCCACCTTGAGCCCTCCTTCTTACTTAGTTTCCCTGGATCTGTGGGTTATAGCATGTTTCTCCTTTACTTTATGGCTAATATTCACTTATGAGTAAATACATACCATGTTTGTCTTTCTGGGTCTCCGTTACCTCACTCTGGATGACTTGTTCTATTTCTATCCATTTGTCAACCAATTTCCTGATATTACTGTTTTTAACAGTACTGCATTTTCTTTATCCATTCTTTGGTTGAGGCACATCTAGGTTATTTCCAGTTTCTGGCTGTTCTCAATAAAGCTACTGTGAACATAGTTGTGTAAGTGTCCTTGTGTTATGGTAGATCATCCTTTGGGTATATGCCTAGGAGTGGTATAGCTGGATCTTGAGGTAAATTGATTCCCGATTTTCTGAGAAACTGCCATATTAATTTCCAAAGTGGCTATACAAGTTTGCACTCCCACCAGTAGTGGAAGAGTGTTCCCCTGCTCCACATCCTCTCCAGCATGAGCTGTCACTTGTGTTTTTAATCTTAGCCATTCTGACAGGTGAAAGATGGAATGTTGGTGTCATTTTGATTTGCATTTCCCTGATGGTTAAAGATATTGAACATTTCTTTAAGTGCTTCTCAGCCATTTGAGATTCCTCTGTTGAGAATTCTGTTTAGATATGTACCCCATTTTTTAATTGGATTATTTGTTTTTTATGACTAATTTCTTGAGTTCTTTATGTATTTTAGATATCAGTCTTCTGTCCGATGTGGGTTTGGTGAAGATCTTTTCCTATTCTGTGGGCTGTCATTTTGTCCTTTTGACAACATTCTTTGCCTTACCAAAACTTTTCAGTCTTTATGGGGTCCCATTTGTTAATTGTTAATCTTAGTGCCTGTGTGATTGGTGATCTATTCAGGAACAGATATCTCATTTTCTCCTCAAAGTTTTTATTTTCAATTTATTATTATTATTATTATTATTATTATTATTATTATGACTTAAAATTTTAGCAAGATTGGGCAAAAAAATTCTAAATGGATGAACTTATCAATCTGAAATATCAAGATATGTATCAACTTGAAAACAGTCATAATCCAATATTATTGTTGTTAGGATCTACATTAATTTTCCTTGCTCAGTTTCTACATTTCTTCCTGGAATTATATTGTTTATTTATCATTTATCTTGCAAGTTCCTGTATTCCATATTTCTCAATTTTCCTTTTTTCCCATAATATGTACTGATCATTTGGGAATTCCACACCATGAACCGTTATCATACTCACCTCCAAGTCCTCCCAGGTCTGCTTCCCCACCTCTGTGACACCTCCCCCCAAAAAAGAAGAAAAAAAAGAAAAAAACAATTCCAATTTATGTTGCTTATGTACTCACTGAAGCATGGTCAAACTCAGTTAATTTTACTTTTTTGTTTTCATTATTGTTGTAACTCATTATTTTCATTTGTCTTTGTCTTTTCTTGTGAAATAGTAGCACCTACAATTAGGTCGTTTTCTTATAGTACAAGTTAATGAATTCTAATGGAGTGCTTACTCACATATATGTCACACTTGTCAAATTGTAGCTTTCCGAACACCCAAGAGAAGACCAGATTCCCTCACCCAATTATATCTTCATCATTCTCCCCTAGAGACAGTCATTCTTTGAATTTTATCTAATAATGACTTTGATGTTTTTCTCCATAATAAACTTAACTATGCATCTGCCCTAATACAGTACAGCTATAATTTTCCCCCCCTCTGTCTTCTCTTCCCACTTCCTTCCCACCTCCCCTCCCATCCAGATTCATCCTCTTCTGTTTTTCACTAGAAAACATATATTTAAGGGACAATAAAAAATAAATAAAATAGAACAAGATAAAACAAGTAAGAAGAAATGAAATAGGACAAAACAAACAGAAGGAAAAGAGCCCAAGGAACCAGACACAAATATAGATTCATAGACCCACTCATTCACCTACTGAGGTCTTCTATAAAAACACAAAACTGGAAACCATAATATATACACGAAACAAGTAGAGTAAAAGTAAATAAATAAATAATAAAAAGAATGTTTAAAAAAAAAACCAAAACCTCTGATATGACATTATGAGATAAAGAACCTCCAAAGATGCCATTGAGTTCATTTTCTGTTGTCCATGTACTGCTGGGCCTATAGTCTACCCCAAACAGCAGTTTGTTTCCCCAATGAGACTCTCTTGGAGAAAACTAATTTTTCATTTGCAAGTAGTTATCAATTAGAGATTGCTTATGGATTAGGGATTGGGGTGGGGCATGTGTCCTCTCTTTCACTTCTGGGGCTGCTCTGGGCATAGTCATGCAGGTCCTCTGCATATTGCCCCAATCTCAGTGAGCTCATATGTGCATGGATCCTGTTGATAAAAAGGACCTCCTCTTCACCAGAGTCCTCTAAGCCCTGAGGGATTTGATAGAAACATCCCATTCAGAGCTGAATGTTCCATTGTCTTTCACTCTCTGCACATTGTCTCTGTGTGAGTCTTTATATTTATTCCCATCTGCTGCAGGAAGAAGCTTCTGTGATGATTGTGGTGATACATTGTGTACCCCAATAAAGCTTGCCTGGGGATCAGAGGACAGAACCAGCCACTAAATTAGACATAGAGATCAGAGAGTGATGGCACACACCTTTAATTCTATCACTCAGGAGGCAGAAATCTATCTGGATCTCTATGAGTTCAAGGCCACACTGGACTACATGAAAGAAGAAGAACCTAGCAACGGTGACACACACCTTTAATCCCAGGAAGTAATGTATCAGGACACAGAAAGGCATATAAGGTATGAGGAAACAGGAACTCTCTCTCTTGAGGCTGAGGATTTCATAGAGGTAAGCTGTTCTGCTTCTCTGATCTTTCAGATTTTACCACAATATCTGGCACTGGGTTTTTTATTATAAGACCTTTAAGATTCATGTTACAGATGATGGCATAGCAAGGCAGTGATCGATGCATACAGCTTCCATATACATAGCTGAGTGTTATTAGGAATCATTTTATTGCTATGTTCCTTTAGTAGATCAGTAGTATTTGTTTTTCTCCTAGGTCCCTGGGCTATTGTGGTGGGTCATCCCATCCCCACTTTCCCCCTGGGTACTCTTGAGCAGTAGTATCAGGAAATGTTAGATACAAATTTAGAGGGGAGAGAAACAGATAGAAAACATAGGATAGCCTCAGGAGGGTCTGGATCCTAATCCATAGGGCCCCAACTGTCTTTACCAAAGGGCTTTTAAAATAATGCCAAGGGGTGGGGCAAAAGACCTCTGCCCAGCACAGCCAAGTGCAGACCATCTCAGACACCTGGTACTCAGGCCTGTGATCCAATCATCCTCTTATGCAGACCTGCTGGGTAAAGTCACTAGGAAACCTAGGTGGGCTCCAACAGGCTATCTCATCTCAGATTCAGGTATTGCTTCCATCTTAATGAGTTGCCTTAAATTGAATCAGATATTGGTTTGTTACTCCCACTAGCTTTGTGCTACCATTGTACTACTTATCTTGCAGTCAGGACACCATTGCAGAAAGAAGGGTTTGTAGTTTTGTGCAGAGTACATTCTAGTACCAAGAACATTAGGCAACAGGGATGAAGGTTCTAGGTAGGCACCAGCTCAACTTGTCCAAGTTCAATGAATTGTGTATGTGTTGTTTTCAGTAAGTGGGCTGTAGCAGAGTCCTGTGCTATTCCCTTTGTGGGAAAGGGCGAGTAGGTGCAGAGTCAATGACACAGACTCTGGGAGGATGTTGAAACAACAAGCTCAGTTATATTCAGGAGGAAGCAAACTTTATATATCCTCCACCCCACCCTGGGGCAGGGGGAAAGGTCTGATGAATATGCATCTGCTGGTGTGACATGGCTGCCTCTCATTGGTCCAGGTCATCTCAGATCATGTCTCAGCTGCTGTTGTGCTGTGGGAATGTTCTGTATGGCAAATGTGTTGCTAATAAAACACTGATTGGCCAGTGGCTAGGCAGGAAGTATAGGCGGGACTAACAGAGAGAATAAAAAGAGCAGGAAGGTGGAAGGAGACGCTGCCAGACGCTGCCAGCCACCGCCAGGACAAGCAGCCTGTAAAGATGCCGGTAAGCCACGAGCCATGTGGCAAGGAACAGAATTATAGAAATGGATTAATTTAAGATATAAGGACAGTTAGCAAGAAGCCTGCCACGGCCATACAGTTTGAAAGCAATATCAGTCTCTGTGCTTTCTTGGTTGGGTCTGAGCGGCTGTGGGACTGGCAGGTGAAAGAGATTTATCCTGACCGTGGGTCAGGCAGGAAAACTCAAGCCACACTGTTGCTTTTCCCTTAGGCAGATCCAGGTTGGCTCTCAGGAAGTATCTTATGTGCATGCTCTCAATGCTGGTTTGGGCTGACTGGCCCCCAGGTCTGTCAGGGCTTAGTCATCCCACTCTGGGCCTCACTATAAATTTGTGGAAAGCAACCTATGCAGCCTTTGCAACAGCCTGGGTTGTTTGGGGCTCTTAGGGGAGTCTTTGGCCAACAATTCAATTATATATAACCCATTTTTTATACTGAAGCTTCCTTTGGTGATGAGACATATCCAGTTTGGTCTCTGTCTCCCTTGTTATTTGGCAATTTCATTTAGATTGCCTTCACACATGTAGATAATATAGCTTTTATTATATTAAATTACCCCTCATATAGGCCTTAATTTTATCTGTCCCTCCATATTCCCTCCCTTGTCCTCTTTTGATTCCTCCCTCTCCCTCCTCATTTGATTCCTCCACTGTTAATTTTAGCCTAAAATTTTACAAACATGCAGATGCACATATAGTTTGGTAGGTTTTTCAGCTTCATCTATGCTTTTGGAAATGGCTAAATTACAATTATGTTAATTTCTGTATATTATTCATCTGTGATTTTTTATTATTATCCATTTGCTATGGATGGATAGACATTGAAATATACATATGTGAAACTATTGTGAATGGTTTTTGTGATAGGATGCCTATTAAATTCATAATTGAGTTCCTTAGAAGTAGTAGAAACAGTGGCTGGATGGTAGGGTACAAACTTTACCTATTTGTTAGATAATAACAAACCATGTTCCATAAAAAATCTTGCAACTTTATACCCACCTATATTTATGAGTTCTATTAATAGTTCACATCCTTATCCCACATATCATCTGGTTTTTCCAAATCTCCTAGGGATGTGTATTTACTCCCCCTTTAATATTTTATCATGGTCTGTGATGGTTAATCATCATTAGCAACTTGCTTAGATGAATGAAGTCTAGGAGATAAGTGAAGCCCACCTTTGTGTATCTGAAGGGTTGTGCCCAGAGGATTAGATAGGGTGGCTCTACTGTGGGTTCATCTCTGATGTAGTGATAGTTGTTAGGAAATATGATACACTATAATGGCATTATTAGGAAGTGGTGATCTGAGATGGTGCCTTGCAGGAGTAGGCAGGGCACTAGGGTAAATTTTCAAGGTCTATGTTTTGCCCATGGCTCTTCTTTTATGCCTCACATTCTACTACTTGTTGTTCTATGAGGTAGAGATCTTCCCCTGTGGTCCTCCTTTGTGCTCCATTCTCTGCTTCCTATCTTCCATGAGATGAACTGCTAATTTTGCTACAAGTTCCAACCAAGATGATATTCTGCCCCAATACATTATGCCGAGTAAGCACAGAGAAAAGAAACTCTCTGAGACTATAACAAAACAATAGATTCTCCCTTTCAGCTGTTCTTAGGTATTTTGAGCAGCAGGACTTTAAACACTAATGAGTGGTCACTGTGGAATTTTTAAATTTATTTTTCTAGGTTGATTCCTGGGTAATTCTTAATTTTGATGCTATTTTAAATTACATTTTAAAAGTCTTTTCTAGCCATTGTGAATGGCATATAAGAAAGGAATTGGTTATTATATAAAGAATTTGTGTTGAACTCATTTGTTAAATTATCCCTTTAATTAGAAAAATATACCTCTGTTACTTTGAGTTATTATTTAGTCAATCACACTATCTACCAAAAATAATTTGTGAATTTTTATTTCTATAAAATACTTTTGTTCTTCCAGTACACTGGTGAGCAAGTGTGATTAAAGTGGGAAATATTGGCCACTTTGAGTTTTAATAAAGAGTACTCACTGTTTAACCATGAAGAATTACATTTCAGTCTTCATGTGATCCTTTGGTTCAAGGGCACAGTATTCCTTCTCAGTCGTTGTCAAGCTTTCATATCAAAATTATAGACAGACAGAGTTATCTTTGAATTTTCTTTGAATGATATGATCACAAAACTTCATCCCTTGTTCAAATTATTTTCTTATATTAAGTCAGATCACTGGGTCCAAGGCCCAGCTTTTTATTTTGTTATAATATGTCATGAGCAAGCTAAATAAAGCAATAAATAAATCCTGTTGGTTTTTCTCCTAAGTATGTTTCTAGTACTTTGGATTTCCAGGATTATCATGACGACTGAAATTAATTCATGAGTAATTTTAATTACCCTGTTCTTCAATTTGATATCAAGGTCATAGAAGATTTTATAAAAAAAGGATGTAAATATTCTTGCACTTCTTAGAAGACTTTAGCATTATAATTGTTTCTTCCTTGGATGTAGAATGCATTCACAAACTCACTTGGGAATTCATGTTGCAGGAACCCTTTTTGACTAATAATGAATTTTCATTAATAGCAATTGAAAAAAAAATTGTGTCATAATTCGTGCTGTTAAATATTTGGTTTAAGCATAGTTTATCAGTGTGTTCAAAATTATGCATAAATTTATTTATAATAAACTCATCATTCAGTGTCAACAAATTCCTAACTAATGTATTTTCCCATCATTTACATTGATTAGTTTGTTCTGTTTCTTCAGATGTTCACCAATTTCGTTGCTGTTTCCTGTAGCTTAGTTATTTTACTTTGATGCTCATGTTTATTTAGTTTAACACTCTAAAGTGATTCATTATTTTTATGCAAGTGTATTTGCATGAAAGTTTACTTGTTGGATAGTGATATAATAAGCAGCTTTCTTTTAAATAGTGTTTGAAACCATGTTTTTTTCTAGTGATTTTCTTTCAACATTGGGTGATGCCACCCTCAGTGGCCTGTACTCCTTGTACCTGTGGGCATGGTGTCTAAGTGTTAACATTATTGTATGTTTTTTGACATACAGCTGTAAAAAGCATTGAGTTGTAGTTTGTGCTTTTTGTCAAGTTTGACAATCTGTAACTTTTAGTAATTTTTAATTGCAGATGAAATTAATAAATGACTTAATGATTTTTAAAGTTTAAATAGTTTTTTAATTCTAAAGACAGATATAAGATCTTACTTTAAATTTTGTCTTCTTTGGGGTTAATTAAATAATTTGAAATTATACATTTTCAATTCATTCTTTGAGAAGTTCACATTATGCATTCTAATCCCACTCCTCTCCAGTCTCTTCGTGTCTGCCCCCTCACTCTTGTGCCCCCTGAGGAGAGCTAAAAAGGAATAAAAATAAGATAAAAATGAACAATTTTATACACACACACACACACACACACACACACACACAGAAAAACATTTCGCTTCTCCATCTTTCCCACCTCTCCATCATCTCTCCATCCATCTCAGTGGCACTGGAAGCTGCTGTGTATCATGCAGTATTCTCAAACAGCTTTACTTACAAATGTTCATTATGTAATGAGTTTTTGATGAGGTTCAAGGCTTCTAGCTTTGGTATAACATCAAAACTGAACCCTCACTAATATTCTACAACATCCTGCTATTGCAAGTCAAGGAGATCCCGAGGCTACAGTTCCACAGGATCAGTCCCTTCACACAATCCAGCAGATCACAGATAAGGTAGATGCTATGTGTGCCAATTCAAAGCCTTGGATGTGTGCCTGGGTGGCAGCTGAGTTGTTTGGTCCAGGCCCAGGCCTCTGGGACTACTCCTCTCAGGTGAGGGGTGGAGCCAGCTCTGGCAGGCCCATGCTGAGGGGTGGAGTGAGCTTTCCCAAGTGAGAGGGCCTGCTCTCCTATAGGAGCAGGGACAACTTTCCCTGCTGGGGTCCAGACTCTGAGCATCTGTCTGCACTGCCTTCGGTGTTACCTGGCGTCTCTGACATTGATGCTGACCACGATTGCGGTGGCACCACAGACCCAGACATTGGCCATTGGCAGCAGTTCAACACAGAAGACACTGGCTTATACTTCCTGTCTGGCTACAGGCCAATCAGTGCTTTATTTATTAACATATTTGTCATTCAGAACATCCCACAGCACTATCCCAGGTTTTTTGTTTTTCCATATAAAGTTAAGTATCGTTCTTTCCAAGTCTGTGAAGAATTGTGTTTGGGATTTTGATGGGGATTGTGTTGAATCTGTAGATTGCTTTTGGTAAGATTGCCATTTTTACTATGTTAATTCTACCTATCCTTGAGCATGGGAGATCTTTCCATTTTCTGATAGCTTCTTAGATTTCTTTCTTCAGAGACTTAAAGTTTTTATCATAAGGGTCTTTCATTTGCTTAGTAGAGTTACCCCAAGGTATTACATATTATTTGTGGCTATTTAAGGGGTGATGTTTCTCTGATTTCTTTCTCAGCCCATTTATCATTTGTATATAGTAGGGCTACTGATTTTTTTGAGTTAATCTTGTATTCTGTCACCTTACTGAAGGAGTTTATCAGCTGTAGGAGTTCCCTGGTGGAATTTTTTGGGGTCACTAATGTATACTATTGTATTGTGTGCAAATAGTGAAAGTTTGACTTCTTCCTTTCCAATTTGTATCCCCTTGATCTCCTTTTGTTGTCTTATTGCTCTAGCTAGAACTTCAAGTACTATGTTGAATAAGTATGAGGAGAGTGGACAGCCTTGTCTTGTTCCTGATTTTAGTGGACTTGCTTTGAGTTTCTCTCCATTTAACTTGATGTTGACTGTCGGCTTGCTGTAAATTGCCTTTATTATGTTTAGGTATGTTCCTTGTATTCCTGATCTCTCTAGAACCTTTATCATGAAGGGATGTTGGATTTTGTCAAAGGCTTTTTCAGCATCCAATGAGATGATCATGTGTTTTTTTTTTCTTTCAGTTTGTTTATATGGTGTATTACATTGACTTATTTTTGTATGTTGAACCATCCTTACATCTCTTGGATGAAGCCTACTTGGTCATGGTGGATAATTTTTTTGATGTGTCCCTGGATTCAGTAAGCCAATATTTTATTGAGTATTTTTGCATCAATGTTCATGAGGGAGATTGGCTTGGGTATCAGGGTGACTGTAGCCTCATAAAAGGAATTTGGTAATGTTCCTTCTGTTTCTATTGTGTGGAACAATTTGAAGAGTATTGGTATCTGCTCTTCTTTGAAAGTCTGGTAGAATTCTGCACTGATACCATCTGGTCCTGGTTTTTTGTTTGTTTGTTTTTTTTGGTTGGGAGACTTATAATGACCATTCGACCATTTCTATTTCCTTAGGAGTTATTGGTCTATTTAAATAGTTTATCTGGTCTTGATTTAACTTTGGTATGTGGTATCTATTGAGAAAATAATCCATTTCTTTCAGATTTTCCAATTTTGTGGAGTACAGGTTTTTGAGGTATGACCTGATGATTCTCTAGATTTCCTCGTTGTCTGTTATTATGTCTCCCTTTTCATTTCTGATTTTGTTAATTTGTATGCTTTCTCTCTGCCTTTTGGTTAATTTGGATAAGGGCTTGTCTATCTTGTTGGTTTTCTCAAAGAACTAACTCTTTGTTTCATTGATTCTTTGTATAATTCCCTTTGTTTCTATTTTATTGATTTCAGCCCTCAATTTGATTATTTCCTGGCATCTGTTTTTCCTGGGTGAGTTTGCTTCTTCTTGTTCTAGAGCTTTCAGTTGTACTGTTAAGTCACTAGTGTGAGATTTCTCCAACTTCTTTATGTGGGCATTTAGAGCTATGAATTTTCCTCTTAGCACTGCTTTCATAGTGTCCCATAAGTTTTGGTATGTTGTACATTCATTTTCATTGAATTCTAGGAAATCTTTAATTTCTTTCTTTATTTCTTCCTTGACCCATTGATGATTCAATTGGTCATTATTCAGTTTCCATGAGACTGTAACCTTTCTGTAACTTTTGTTGTTAAAATCTAACTTTAAGCCTTGGTGGTCCAATAAGGTACAGGGAATTATTTCATTTTTTTTTTTGTATCTGTTGAGATTTGCTTTATGACCAAGCATGTGGTCGACTTTGGAGAAGGTTCCATGAGGTACTGAAAAGAAGGTATATTCTTTTGTGTTAGGGTGGAATATTCTGTAGATATCTATTAAGTCCATTTGAATCATAATATCTGTTAGTTCCCTTATTTCTCTGTTAAGTTTCTGTCTGGCAGACCTGTTTATTGGTGAGAGTGGGGTGTTGAAGTCTCCCACTACTAGTGTATGAGGTTTAATGTATGATCTAAGCTTTAGTAATGTTTCTTTTATGAATGTAGGTACCCTTGTATTTGGGGCATAAATATTCAGAATTGAAACTTCATCTTGTTGGATTTTCCCTGTGATAAATATGAAATGTCCTTCCTGATCTCTATTGACTGATTTTAGTTAGAAGTCTATTTTATTAGATATTAGGATAGCTACACCAGCTTAAATCCATTTGATTACAAAGTCTTTTCCCAGCCTTTTATTCTGAGGTAGTGTCTGTCTTTGAAGTTGAGGTGTGCTTCTTGTATGCAGCAAATGGATGGATCTTGTTTTCATATCCATTCTGTTAGCCTGTGTCTTTTTATAGGTGAATTGAGATCATTGCTATTAATGGATATTAATGACCAGTTATTGTTAATTCCTGTTATTTTTTTGGTGGTAGTGTTGTAAGTTTCCCTTCTTTGATATTTGTTGGTGTGGGACTATCTCTTGCCTGTGTTTTCATGGATGTATCTAACTTCCTTAGGCTGAATTTTTCCTTCAAGTGCTTTCTGTAGGGCTGGGTTTGTGGAGAGATATTGTTTAAATCTGGTTTTATCATGGAATATTTTGTTTACTCCGTCTATGTTTATTGAGAGTTTTGCTGGGTAAAATAGTCTGGGTTGGCATCCATGGTCTCTTAGTATCTGCATAATGTCTGTCTAGGACCTTCTGGCTCTTAGAATCTCCATTGAGAAATCAGGTGTTATTCTTTCTTATGGATCTGCCTTTATATGTAACTTGGTCTTTTTCCTTTTCAGCTCTTAATATTTTTTCTTTATTCTGTATGTTTATTGATTTGATTATTATGTGGCAAGGGGAGTTTGTTTGTTTGTTTGTTTGTTTGATCCAGTTTATTTGGTGTTCTGTAACCTTCTTGTATCTTTATAGGAATTTCCTTCTTTAGGTTGGGAAATTTTTCTTGTATGATTTTGTTGAATATATTTTCTGTGCCTTTGAGTTGTTATTCTTCTCCTTCTTCTATCCCTATTATTCTTAGGTTTTCATGGTGTCCCAAATTTCCTGGATAGTTTGGGTCATTACTTTGTTGGCTTTAGTGTTTTCTTTGACTGATGAATCTATTTCCTCTACTGTATCTTTAACACCAGAGATCTGCTCTTCCATCTCTTACATTCTGTTGGTTATGCTTGCATCTGTAGCTCATGTTCATTTACTCAGATTTTCCACTTCCAGCATTACCTCAGTTTGTATCTTCTTTATTGTCTTGATTTCAGATTTCAGATCTTGAGCTGTTTCTCTCATTTGTTTAATTGCTTTCTCTTGGCTTTCAAGGGATTTACTGATTTCTTTCCATTTTTTGTTTGACTTTTCCTCGATTTCTTTAAGGGAATTTTTCATTTCCTCTTTAAAGATCTCTATCATCTTCTTAAGGTCATTTTTAAGATCTATTTCTTATGTTTCTTCTGTGTTGGGATGTTCAGGTCTTGCTGATGTAGGTTCTGATGGAGCCATGGTGGGTTTTTTGTTGTTAACTATATTTTTGCACTGGCGTCTA
>CABHPR010156133.1:2325-39588 GCA_902168415.1 Peromyscus melanophrys
GTGTGTGTGTGTGTGTGTGTGTGTGTGTGTGTGTGTGTGTGTGTGTGTATGCGTGTGCACGAATGAGAGTGTGTGTGTAGGAGCTACTGCTGCAGCTTATCATTATTCTTAACATTAAGTGAGTTTGCTTTCTGTATGTCCTTATCTCTGTATTGAATGTAGTCCATACTGTGTACCACAATCATGGTAATGAGTTCTGTCTGCACCACACAGCCAACATAGCCTGAAGGATTCGCCATTACTATAAAAGCAAAACCACTTCCTACATTCAAATTTGAGATCACTTTGCCCTTAGATTTAGTAAGAGCATGAAGACCAGTCTCTAAGCCTCTCCCCTTCTTACTTGTATGTGTGTGTGGAGGTGCCCCAAGAGCCTGGAAGAGAGCACTGGGTCCCCCAGAGCTGGAGTTACAGGTAGTTGTGAGTCCCCTGGTGTGGGTGCTTAAAAGCAAACGCTGGTCCTTTGCAGAGCCAGCAAGAGCTCTTAACTGCTGGTCCATCTCTCCAGCCCTCTAAGTCTCCCTTTCTATCAGCAGAAGGCAGGAAAATGTGACCCATCAGCTAGCTACACAGCCAGGCCAGGAGAGACTATGGAAGATGAACTCCGGTAGCAAGCACGGTCATGACAGCTCTTAACACAGACCCCTGGAAAAACTACTAATGCTACTCAAAGAGAGACATCTCAAACAAGTCATGATTTCCTCTCTTCCTACTTCCATAAAAGGAAAGAAACTAGAGAAGCCAAATGTGGCGGAATATTAGATGTGTTGCATTTGTTTATGCTATGGAATGTTGGTTTAATGATGCAAAGATGTGTTGCAATCTTTTATGTTGCTTTTGTTTAACTCTGTGAAGCTGTGTTACTATGCCTGTCTAAAGCACCTGATTGGTCTAATAAAGATCTGAATGGCCAATAGCAAGGCAGGAGAGAGAAATAGGTGGGGCTGCCAGGCAGAGAGAATAAATACAAGGAGAAGAACATTAGAAAAGAGTAGAAGGAGCAAGAAAGGAAGGAGAGGACTCCAGCCAGCTACACAGCAAGCCATAGAGTAAGAAGTAAATAAATAGAGAGATAAAAGCCCAGAGGCAAAGGGTAGATGGGTTGATTTAAGTTAAGAAAAGCTAGCTAGAAATAAGCCAAGCTAAGGCTAGGCTTCTAAGGAAACTTCAGAGGGAACGAGCTACTAGATGGTTCAATTAGTCTTTCACCCCTATACCCAGGTCGGACGACTGATTTGTACATCAGGACCACTATGGACCTCCACCAGAGTTTCCTCTGGCTTCGCCCTGCCCAGGCACAGTTCATCATCTTTCGGGTCCTAAAATGTGCGCTCGTGCTCCACCTCCCCAGTGCAGCGGGTTCGTGCGAGAGCACCAGCTATCCTGAGGGAAACTGTGGAAGGAACCAGCTACTAGATGGTTTGATTAGTTTTTTGCCAGGCAGGAAGTATAGGCGGGATAAGCAGACAAGGAGAATTCTGGGAAGAGGAAGGCTGAGTCAGGAGACGCCAGCGAGCTGCCCAAGGAGCAACATGTAATGGGACGCAGGTAAAGCCACGGAACATGTGGTGATCCATACATTAATAGTTATGGGCTAATTTAAGATATAAGAGGTAGCTAGCAAAAGGCTTGAGCCATGGCCATGCAGTTATAATTAATATAAGCCTCTGTGTGTTTACTTGGGGGACACGAGTGGGAGAGATTTGTCCCGACAGCTGCCGGCCGGGACACAGGAAATCTTCTGACTACATTGGGCATTTTTAAGTAAGAATAAGCCTCAAAGATATAAGATGGGGGAAAAAAACAACTACACCCAAAAGTTGGTATTTTTAGAATCTTCTTATCAAACGTAAGAACCTCAGGACTTTTGCACCTGCAGCCCCCTTTCCTCCTCCATCACCTGTGGAAGCCTGTCCTCCTCTGCTCCAGAACCCCTGCACCTTCTCATTCAGATCTTACTTCTCCAATTGGCCCCAAGCAAGGGGATGTTGACTGATCAACTTGAGAACTAGAGATGACATTGCACCTACCAACCAAATGCTGGTTGGTCCCTGTGTTCCACTCCCACCTCCAAGTATCCCAGAGACGCATCCTTGTCACTTTCTGCCCTGTTTGTCCATCCATATGGATTCCTATGGAGAAGTACTCATTACAGTACACTCTAAATGATGTTCTGGGTGCCTCTGGCTTTTATGAAGCCAACAGAAATGTCATCTTCATTGATAATTGGCATTTGTTCTGTTTGCCACATACCAGGCCTACACTGAGTGCATCGTAAATACTATGTCATTTACTGCTCATGACAACTCAAGAGCCAGACACTAAGACCATGTCAGTTCAAGGCTAGGAAAGCAAAACCTGGAGTGTTTCACTAAATACTCGAAGGTCCCAGCTGTCAGGGGCACTGGAGTGGTGTCGAATAGTGCAGGAAGAGCTTGGTGGTGATACTCGATACCCACACTAAGTGTGCACCCCTCTCTGCAGACTGTGACCTTGTAGCCAGGAGGCAGTGCCCACCTAGGGACCACATTTGCCTCCTCTAATCTGTCCTTGTATCTGGTTGCAGCACAGACCCCACATTAGCTGTTTTCCTCAAGGCTGCAGCCAAATGGCTGACAAGAAGCCCTTGAAGGAAAAGGGATTAATTCTGGTTTAAGGTTGCAGTCCATCACAGCAGGGAAGGGACCAGGGTGGAGCTGCTTGTTCATACCTCAGTGGACTAGGAGGTAGAACTTGAGGACAGGAAGTGGTGCCAGGCTCACCCCCTCAAAAAAAAGCACCCCCACTTCCTCCATTGAAACCTTACCTTCCAATGGTTCCACGACCTCCCAAAACTAGCTGGTCTAGCCAGCTTGGGACTAAGTACTCAAACACATGAGCTTGAAAGGGGTGGGAACATGACACATTTTATATCCAAATTGAAACAGACTTCTTCCCAATAGGGTACAGGCCAGCATTATGAAGATGTAAGACCCCTTTTCTTTCCTTCTTTCTGCTCCACTCTCTGTTCACTCCAAACTGTAGGGTTCTAGAGGATGACAGGCTCACAGATGAAAGAGCCTTGTCCCTAAATCCCCATGCAAAGAAAAGTTACCCTGTAATCCCACGAATACCTACCCTGGGCCAGAAGGTGAGTAAGAACTAAGCTTTGTTATAAAGCCAAAGGTCAACAAGGTTTGTGTTGGGGTTTTTTTTGTTTTGTTGTTGTTGTTGTTGTTTTGGTCATCTGGTTGGCTGTTTGGTTTTGTTTCTGTGGTAAAGACTAAGCCCACGGCCTTGCCCATGCTGGACAACAGTGTCCACCATTGGACCACAGCCCTGTTTTAACATTTGAAAAGGAAGTCTCACTTACTAGTGTGGGTTGGCTTTGAATCCACTCTATGGCTCAGGCAGATCTTCACCTTGTGACCCTCCTCCCTCAGCTCCAGGGTAGCAGGGATAACAGACCTACACCACTACACCCAATTCAGCATGTTTTTTTCCAAGTAGATGATTTTTAATCTACATGTTGCCTAAATTTTTAAAGCTCTGTTTATTTCTTTTAAATTAAAATAAATTTGAAAATTTATTCTTCTCTTATACAATACAACCCAATCACAGCCTCCCCTCCCTCCATTCTACCCAGTTACCCCCTCTCCACCCTCAGATCCACTGCTCCTCAGTTTCCCTTCAGAGAAGAGTAGGCCTCCAACTGTGCATAGCATAACAAGCTGCAATAAAACTAGGCACAACCCTCAGATCAAGGCTGCTTGAGGCAACCCAGCATGGGGGAAAGGGTCCCAAGAGCAGGCAGAAGAGTCAGAAATATCCCCAATTCCTGTTAGGAACCCCACAAAAACCCCAAGCAAACTACAACATATGTGCAGGGGACCTAGCACAGACCTTCACAGTCTCCCTTCCCTTCTTCCTTGGGGTTCCCACTCCCTGCCCAAGCATAGGCCATGCCTGTCAGAAGACCACGTGGGCCAGTTCAGCATTTTTAGCTTTGCAGACCAAGCAATCTGCCACAGTAACTCAACTCTGCCATTGTAGCATAAAACCATCCTTATGTGTTCTGTAAGGTAATGGGTATGAGTATGTTCCAATAAAGCTTTATTTATAAAAGCAAACATTGGGCCAGTTTCACCCGAGGGTCATCTTGGGCCGTTCCTATGTCGCTGTTGCTCATGTTAACATTGAAGTGGACAAAGAACAACGGAATATGGACGTCATCTCTCCCTGATGATTCTCAGTCATGCACCAGTTCCGGGATCTATGTCTACACAACTTCCCCCCTCAAAGCTGGAGCAGGCAATAAGCCCCACCCACAGGCTGCAAAGTCTGTGGGAAACCAAAAGAGGAATCTTCAGAAAGAACACCGTGCCTCCCCAGCCCAGGCGCACAGTCCCCTGCGGCTGCACTCATGTAGATGCAAATGAAAAACAGCACCTTCGAAAGAGAACAGAAATGGTGAATAAAACATTACACAGAGAAGCCCGACGCAGCACTTAGAAGTTAATGCCCCAACATTTATTTTGGGGGACAAGGCATATGTTTCTCCTCATCTGCAATTAAAACGTCCCTTGCCTTATTCATGCAGTAGCTGCATAACACAGCCAATTAAAGCAGGAAGTCAACGGAGGCTACAGCATGCTAGAAGCTTGTGGCGGGTAATGGAATCGGATCCTGGACAAGGGGCAGATGCACGGCCCACAGACAGGAAGGAATCCTTTTCAGAGACTTTCCAAGTCATCTTCATGTTCTTGGGAAATTTTTTTAATCATTAAATGTTATACAATGACATCTCTCTCATCACTCAATATTGCTGTCAGTTCTGGCAGAAAATATAATAGACACATGCTCAGTTTCCCTCCTCCTCTGTGCCAGACATGAAGCAACTGCGTTGGCAGCATGCATACAACCTAGATACCGCCTCCTCCTGGGTTAGCCATGTGGTCAGGCCTTTGCCACTACCATGGTGAGGGGGAGTCCAGGGGGCCACCTGCACTGGTGTGGCCATATTTTGTCCTGCCACCTAGAACTCCACACATCCCAGGAAGGTCTACACAAGGACCAAGCCTTGTCAGACAGGAAGGGTTTTGTTGGTCTTGCTATTTTGTGCTTTTGTGTTGAAGATTAGAAAAGAGAATATGGCTCAGCAGTAGAGCACTTGCCTAGCCTGGGTCAGGCCCTAAGTGAAATTCCCAACACTGAAAATAAGTAAAAAAAAAAAAAAAAACAGACAAATATTTAAATAAATAGATAAACCTCTCCTTTCTTTCTTTTCTTTACATTCATTTTTTGTTCCTTTATTTGTTTGAGACAGAATCTCATATAGTCTAAGATGCCTTCAAACTATTTGAATGTGTCCTGCCTTCGCCTCCTCCGTGCTGGGATTCCAGGTATGTGTCGACATGCTAATTTCTGCATGCTGGGAATCAGACCCAGTGCTCCAAGAACGCCAACTAAGGCCAGCCCCGCTTTCCTTCATTTCAGTCCACCCTATGTCCTGCTGCCCTGCTCAGTCTCTACTTTCTGGCTGTGAGTCATTAACATAGAAATGGAACTACAGGGTGATCATGTAGTCACTCAGCAAACACTACTGACATCTGTGATCTCAGGTGTTGTTTAAGTCTTCTGACATACAGTGACATGGAGCTACTTCTGTCCAAGTGCCTACATTCTAGTGTGGAAAGTGAGGAAAACATCCCTACTCTGTCACACACACACAAACACACACACACACACACACACACACACACACACACACACACACGCCCCTCTCTTCTCCTGCTGATCTCAGTCTTGCTTCCCTCCCCATACCACCGTCCAGCAGGTATGCAGTCCCTCACATGTCTGTCTGTCTGTTGTCTGTGTCCCTCTGTGAGAGCGGGAGCCTTGTCAGCCTGCCACCATGTTCTCTGTGCCCAGCCTGCTCCCTGTACAGACAGTGGATGCTCACTAGTCTCAGGAGCTATGGACTATTGCTCTCTCTCTCCCCCTCTCCAGCTGATCTTCCATTTGGTCTCCAGTGGGCGCTTCTGAGCAGTAAATCAGATACTCAGCTGCCTGCATCCTGGCTTAAAAGTCCTCATGGCTTCTCTGCGCTCTTTAGATAAAATTAGGGCTAGAAGGAAGGCTCAGTCAGTAAGCCTTGCCTCACAAGCATGAGGACCTGAGTTCCACCACCAGCAGCAGCCACATAAGAATTCCAAGTGTGTAACCACATGCTTGTAACCTCAGTGCTGGGGAGAGAGAGACAGATGCGTCAGCTAGCTAGACTAGCCTAATTGGTGAGCTCCAGGCCACACACACACACACACACACACACACACACACACACACACACACACGTACACACAGAACTAGAAGATTGTATGGTAGGAGTTTAAAGGAAGGACAAAATGAGAAGATAATAGAAGAAATAAATACCTCCTGTTTTCTCTAACATGGAATCTAGAATACATATGCATATAATGAAATGAAGTAAATGAGGCGTACTTGGGAGTAAGAGGGAGCAAGAGAAGAGATGAAGGAGGGTAGCTGGGGCTGAACATGAGCAAAGCACAATTAAATACACATATAAAAATGTAATGAACCCCATTATTTTGCTTACTAACTACAAAAGTTAATAATGTAACAAGAAAACCAAGTTGTGGAGATAGATAGCTCAGATGCTAAAATTCTTGTCTCACAAGCACAAGAACCTGGGTTCAGACCCCCAGCCCCTACATAAAACCCAGTACAATTGCGTGTGCCTCTAACCCCAGCCCTAGGAAGGTAAGGACAATCGGATCCCTGAGCTTACTGGCCAGCTAGTCTAGCTGAATCAGAAAGCTCCTGGTTCCGTGAGAGACCTCGTCTCAAAAATCAAGGTAGAGAATGATAGAGGAAGACACATGACAGGGGCCTCTAGCCTCTACACGCATACACACACACTCTTCCATGCACACCCCCACACACGTACAAACACACACATGCACATATCACACCAGAATGGACATGAAAAATACTTTAATAAATAACTCAAGGGCCGTGGCCTTCAAATAATGGGCTGTGAATTTATTGAGTTGATGACAGCTAGACCCCAGAGATACAGGAGACCTTAGTGAGATTATGACAACACTGACTATGGACACACTGTACCAATAGTGATCATTTGAACATTCTACTCCATATGCTCGTAAGCCTCTAATCTCATCATATGAATCTGACTCACCTCAGGGGTACTTGGGTCCAAGTTTCACCTCTGCTGAGTTTTTTTTAACAGTCTTTTCTGCTGTGAAAAGTCAGTATATCGTTGGATCTTCTCACCAAACCATCAGCCTAAGAATGAGAACTTCCTGTGCATCCTGCAAGTTTTATCCAAATTAACACATTCCTCCCCAACAACTACCCTCATCATCCCCATTTCACAGATGGAGAGATTGAGGTATGAGTGAGAAAGAAGATGCTCCATCATGGAAGAGGAGCTAGAAAACGTAGTATCTGGACATGACAGGGTCATTGCACTCATGAACTCCCAACACTGTGATGGACAGCACAAGGTCAAAATCAAGCCAATCAACACCCAGCCATGGAGAAAGGGAGGGTCTTCATGAGACCTACACCTATCTGAGGGATATTGGCATTGATGATTATTGAAGAAAAGAGTCATTTTTCTTCCATGGCGTAGCCTGTGGTAGGCTGTCCATGCTCCAGAGAATGACCCTATACCCATGCCCATTAAGCCATCAGTGGACTCAGTGGGTTATTCATGAAGTCAGGAGAAGGATGTGGAGAGTATCAAGGAGGAGTTGGAGGGAAAACTGGAGTTGGATATGATCTAATACATTGTGTTTGTGTTTAAATTGCCAATAATAATTTTAAGAAGAGGACATTCCAATAGATGCCCAACTAGAAAGCTGGGGTTCAGGGCTTGACCCAAGCACCCTTGTGCCAGTCCATGCTCTGAAGCATCAAGCACCAGCAAGGGACTCATAGTAAGTGGTGAAGGCAGATATGAAAGTACAGACAAGTCTCATCACCTGTCTGCCCTGCTGCTAGATGTAACCACCTCCACATGGCTCTGGATATGGGAAGATCAGTTTCCAGTGCCCTGGACCCAGGGAAAGTCCCTGGGCCATCACCAAGCAAGGTCTCTCAGCACCCCAGGCTCCTACCAGTCTGTACCTCTAGGTGAGTTTGCCCTAGGCACAAGATTTCCCCTTTATCAAGGTACAGTTGTTCTCTGGTTTTCTCACATGAGCAGACCACCACCTGTCACTCCAACCAGGGACCAAAATTCAATTCTTTCTACACTTGCCAAATGAGATCTTGTCTCGTGGAGGTCTGCTGAGAGCAAAGGAAGGCTTCTTTTTCAGACAGGCCTGGGCTCAAGCTGCTCATTCACTCACTCACTCATTCTGCCATTATTACTCTATTAACAAGTATTATAGAGCACTAACTATACTATGGCTTTGTGCTGTGCACTCAGGGCACCAAGATGAACCCAGGAGACAGGGGAACTTAGAGCCTAATGGGGAAAACAGACATCCAAACACTTAAATTCATCCAGAAGGAAGAGGCACCATGATACATGCATGCTATGATGGGCATAAACTGGAGGAAAGAATGAGAGGAAGAGGGAGAGGTGGGGCAATTCCTCAGGGATCTGCCCCTGGTTAGCTATGCCTTTGAGCTTTAATAACTCTCCAAACCTCAGTTTCCAAATCTGCAAACAGGGATGAGAATCTACTGTGTAGCTGCTGCTGAGCCCCAGTGCCAGGCATTTGGGTGTGAACATAACACCTGTGTGGTCCAGAAGTGGAAAGAGCAGTGTGAACACATGCGCTCATCCAAACACAGCCACCACCAGTCTAGAGACACAGCCTCCTGGGCATGAATTGCTGCACTGGATCGTTGCTGGTCTATGATGCAGCAAACCCTGTGGGCAAGGCAGAGAAGGACACATTTCCTCTCCCACCTTGTGGGTCACTGAGCAATGAGCAGCTCTAGGTATACAGACCCACTTTCTCATCAACTCTTGCTGATGTCCAAGCAAAACAAACTAGCAAGAAATGGCTACTGGGTGACCCTGTTAGAAGAACACAGACTATGACAGAGATGACTGTCTTCTTCAAGCCAGGCCACAAGAAGAGCTGAGATCAGCAGTGTAAACAGACAGAATGCTCAGCTTTCCATGTCACAGAGTCATATGACTTCCAAGACAGAGACTCTGTTGCTCCTGCCTTGAGGCTGGGTCAGTGACTATGGAGAACTTAGCAAAACGGGTCAACACTGACTCACATCTGATGACGCCAGGCTCCACACAGAACAGACTGGCTGGCTAGTGTGTGAACCGAGAGCCAAGGAGTCACATATCGTTTAAGAGCCCGGGAGAAGCAGGCACTTCAACACGGGGGCTTGTTGGCTCTTGGAATCCTTAAGGATTCCCAAGGTCTAGGTTTCTCCTGGGATTACGGTGACATCTTCCCCATGCCCAGCTATTGGAAAACCACAGAAAGCTTGAAACCTACACTTTGACAAAGAGTGATTGAGACCTGCATGCCTACAATCCCAGCCCTTGGAAGGTACATGCAAAAGGAACGAGAGTTCTAAGTTCAAAGTCAACACAGCAAATTCTAGGCCAGACTGAGCTACATGAGACCCTGTCAGAAGAAAGAAAGGGAGAGGGAGAGTAAGAATGGGGGGAGGGAGAGTAAGACTGGGGGAGGGAGAGTAAGACTGGAGGGAGGGAGAATAAGACTGGGGGAAGGAGAGAGGGAGGGAGAATAAAACTAGAGGAAGGTGAGAGGGAGGGAGAGTAAGACTGGGGGAAGGAGAGAGGGAGGGAGAGTAAGACTGGGGGAAGGAGAGAGGGAGGGAGGGAGAGGAAGGAATGCAAAGGGAGGAGAAAAGAGAAAAAGAGGAGGAGAGGAGAGGGGAGGGGAGAGGAGGGGAGGGGAGGGGAGGGGAGGGGAGGGGAGAGAAGGCAAAAGGAGCAACTGTACTCATTGCTTGGTCAGCTGGCAAGAAGCATCATAAAAGATTCCATGAATCTGAGAAACACACACCACATCTATGATGCCCTCTCCTGTAACAGTCATCCTGAACGTATTCAATGGCTCCGTGCTGAGCATGAATGCACCCTTACTTTCAAATGATTTATACCATGTTGACACTTTGCCCCCATCCTCACGTCCCACACTCCTTGCTCCATGCCCCATTTCTTGAGCAGCCTGCCCTTTAGCTGCCTATCAAAGCCCTACTCATCCTTCAGGGCATGTCTCAAGGGTCACCTCCCTCATGACAGTTAGTATGTGGAATACACCCCAGGAAGTTCATGTGTGGAAGGCATGGTCTCCAGCTGGTGACACAGGGAGGTGGTACAAGGGTTTGGAAATGGGCCCTAGTCAAAGGAAGCAGACCTCTGGTGTGTGACCCGAGGAGGCTTCGGGGACCTTGGCCTTCCTCTTGTTCTGCTTTCTGGCTGCTTGATCCACCACACGTCTCCACCACAATCTTGACTTTATCTCAGGCCCAAAGCAACAGAGCTAAGCAACTGTGGATGGAAACCATGAACCAAACCTTCCCTCCTTTAACTGGCTTTCTCTGCGATTTTGTCAGTCTTGGAGAGCTGGCCGCACACCTGCCTTCTCTAGACTCGCACACCCTAAGCTAGTGACTCTCAAGCTGAAACACATGTTGGCATCACCTAGAATTTCTCACTCAGGAGATCTCAGGGGGAAACCTGAGGCTCTGTGTTCCCAGGGGATGGTTGATGCTGCTGGTCCTAGGAATGTATGCAGGAGCCACTGCACTGGGGGATCCACGGACTTCTGCATGCTGCTTTCAGGGAAAGATGGTAACTAAGTGACATTTCCTGCAAGCATCCCCTCTGGCACCACTGAGGTCATGGGTCCCTCTGAACTTCACTAGACCACTTCTGACCTCTAGTGTGGTTGATGTTAGTAGATGCTGGCTGGGACACAGTTACCTTAGTGATTTGAACAACAGAAACACATTGTCTTAACAGTTCTAGAAGCCATGGTCAAGGTATAAGGAGGTTGGTTCCTAATGGAGAGACTGAGAGAGACTCTTTGGCTTATAGACAGCTTTATCATTTATACCATAACAGAAATAACAGTTGGCTCACGCCTGTAATCCCAGCATTCAGAAAGTGGAACCATGAAAGTTGCCAGGAGTTTGAGGCTAGTCTGGGCAATAGAGCAAAACCCTGCCTCAAAATCACAACAGGGTTGGGGGTTGGACATATACAGCTGTAAAGCACTTGCCTAGCATGCCTAAGGCTCTAGATTGAACCTCTAGGAGGATAGATAGATGACATGTAGCTAGACAGACAGAAAGATAGATGATATGTATGTAATGGACAGACAGAGATATGTAGAGAAAGAAATACGCATTGGCACTTTTATTTTTGAAGATTTATGCCTGCCTTTCCATCATCTTTCTTCTATCCACGTCTATCCAATTTTCCTCTTCTAAAATGGCTAATAGTCACTTCGGTAGGGCTGCTTCTAAAAACCCTGTCTCTAGCCAAGGTCACATTCTGAGGTACCGAGGGTTGGGCCCTTGACATACATTTTTGAGGGGCACATAATTCAACACATGACATCCTTCTATTCCAGGAAGGATACACGATACGGAGGTAACAGTCATTTGTTTCCATGACCTGTCTGTCATGTAAGTGGATGTCACATCACCAGCTAAAGCACCACAATTTGGGATCCTGGAGAATTCTGCTCAGGTCAGCAAAAGTGTTGCTCAACTCCTTATGCAACATACTGACCTGGTTAGTGATTTAAATAAGAAGCCATTGCCTTGGTGGCTATGCTAAACAATGGACACTCAGCTCAGTGATGCTGTCCCTTCCATAGCTTTCTTCTGGAAATATAAAAAAGATCCTTTCCTATGGGTTAACTGATCTGAGCTTTCCTCTCTGCTCCCACATGGTAACAAGAGCCTCACATCTGCCTGCCATCTTTCCCCCTAGCCACACATTAGCCAAGATGACCTTTATAAAAAGTGTGTTTGACTATGTTACTCCCTTACTTGTCTACTTGTGATCAAATCTGAACTCTTCAGCACAGCAATTCAAGAGTCTCCCTGCATCTGCAGCCAGCAACTTCTCACCCCTTCATAAGCCTTCCATGACCTTGTTGTCCTCCTAGACAAACAAACCCAGAATGCTTACAATTCAAATGTAAGGCAGGAAACCATAGACTGGGCTTCAAAAAAAAAAAAGGCAGAATTATGTTTTTATCTCAGTTCTGGAGGCAAGAAACTCAAGGTCAAGATGCCAGTAGGTATGGTTTCCAGCCCACTTCCTGGTTCATAAACGAACCTGCTTGCTGTGCTCCTGTGGAGTAGAGGGATGGAGGGCTCCTTAGTCTCATTTCACCCTCTGAGCTAATCACCTCCCTTGGTCCCTGCCCCTAACATCACAAACGCAGGACTTGGGTTTTCAGCCGATGAATGTGTACAAGGCGGAAGGGTAGGACACAAATCCCCATGGCTTTGCCCCTCACAGCTCTCCGTCTCTAGTGTGGACCAGAGCTTCTCAGACACAGCCAGCCGGACACGTGCTGACTGAGAGATCTGCAGCACGGAGCTCACCCTGCAGGCAACTCAGAAGCACCCAGCCTGGCCTCCCTAGTGGCAAATCCTCCATAAACCTGACTTGGACAACCAAAAGCATTGCTAGACATCAGCAAATATCCCCGGCCTAGATCATTCTAATCAGTCTTTTAAATGCCAGGGGTAGAATCCCCTCCTCCAGGAAGCTCCCTGCTCCTCCTCGAGCCTGACATTGGTAGGACTCAAGCTGACCCAAACCCTGAGTGTTCCCTTGCTTGCATGTCCCTCATCCCTCCCTCCTCAGGTAATGTGGCCTTGATGAACCCTCACTTGGTAACTCTTCCTCTTCTTCTTTTATTTTTAAAGCTCATTCTGAAGGATGGCTTTGTTCTGAAGCTCCTCTCCCAGAGGCAAGAGTAGATAGAGCATGGCTGCCTAAGGCCACACCTACAGGACAGAGGGCAACAGAACTTTGCAGCCTGGGACACGGGAATGCATGGGGATGTGAGAGAGGGCTCTGGGAGGACATCTTTCAGCAGTTGCTCTGAGAACAGGTGCTGGCAGCAGAAACCACACTCTCATCTACAGAGGTGAAGGAAGTCCCTGTGCTAACCCACACCAAGCCAATGGTGTCCTGGAAGCCAGAGACATTTACACCATACTCATCCACATGCTCACAAATATACACACAAACTCACACAGCAAACAGCAATCCACATCACATACATTTACAAAAATGAATTCCCAAATACACACATATCCATCAACACTATGCACACAGATCACACTCAAACCCTCACATTCACAGCATGTGCACCACATCCAACCACAAAACCACACAAAAAAATTTTGTTCACACAAACACATACACACAGGTAAGCCACACACATATAAATACATATTTGTCACAACATCTGCTTCTCATTCTTTTCATATCTGCTTCTATAATCCACAGAGGCTAAGGAGCAGCTGTGGGGAACATGTGGGAATCAAAGGTATGGGGGAGATGAGCTGTGAGGACGCAGGTGTGGGGGAGATGGCGCTGTGGGGAGACAGGTCTCAGGGACGTAAATGTAGAGAGGTGCCATCGTGGGGAGACTGCTGGCCCTGCACTGCTCTGGTTTGGCCATGTGGTGTTCTGTAGGAGCAGCCACAGCCTGCTGTCTTCCCTCAGTCTCAGCTGTAAGGGAGGATTTGCTCTGAGCATCTTCCCAAGAGTCCTCCTCTGCCTCTACCTGAGCCAAAACAGCTTCCTCTCACTCTAAGCAGGAGCGGCTGGCTGCCAGGTGGGTGGCGTTAATTAACAGCAGAGAATGACTCTTTTACTTCAATAAATCTTACTGCCTTCATCATAACAAAGGAGGAATGAAAGTAAAGTTGAAGGCCTCCCTTCTCCTAAGCCGTCTCTTAACCAGCTAATTCACCGAACAACCCAGAACAGGTTCATTACACAAAAGACATAATCCTGAGTAGGAATTCCAGGGGGAAGGGGCACAAAGTAAATCTTAATAAATTTTGAATCATATCTCCCATGTCTTGGGTGGGGTGCAGGCTTGATAATTAAGGAGAATCTTCTGTAAAGGTTCAATAAAATGACAAATTCTTTTGTGGAGAGATTATTCATTCTCTGGGCCTGTTCCCTGAAGCTAAATTGTTACATAAAAGCTATGCTTTGAACAAGCCAGGAGAGCTCCTTTAGGCAAGATATTGGTGTGTTCTCTGAAATGCAGAGGTGTCTTAGGTGAGAGCTCTGGTGGGGAATCACATCAGCTCTTGGTCTCAGAAGGGTCACCACATGTCATGTCTCCAGCCTTGTTTTTCGACTGTCAAATGGGGATCATAGTGCTCATCTCCAGGAATATCATAGGAGTTAAAGCTCATGTAAGTATAGTGTCTGGTACACATTAGGTGTTCGGTAAATGGTCACCAACACCTTTGCTGTGAGTGTGCACCTCCTCAGCTCCATCCCAGTCACATCCTTATTACTGCAATAAAAACCCCGGCCCAAAGCAACTTTGGGAAGAAAGGGTTTTATCAGGCTTACAATTCTGTCTGTCCTGTGGGGAACTCACAGCAGCAGGGGCTTGAGGTAGCTGGTCACGTCCACAGTCAAAGGCAGAGAGATTAATATTAATTAATTAATTAATTAATTAATTAATTAATTAATTAATGCGCCCATGCTGCTTTCTTGCTCAGTTACATCTAGCTTTCTCCTGTCTCATATAATTCAGAATCCCCGGCCTAGGGAATGGTGCCACCCACAGTGGGCTGAATCATCCTACATCAATTATCAAATCAATCCCCCACAGACATACTGTGCTTGTTATTCTAATGTCAACTTGATACAGGCTATAGTTATCTAAGAGAAGGGAACCTCACCTAAGAATGGCCTTCTAAGATCTGGCTATAGGGCACTTTCTTTAATTAGTGATATGAGAGGTAACAGTCTATTGTGGGGGGGAGGGGCACCACTGAGATTTTGGTCCTTAGTACTTTAAGACAGAAGGCTGAGTAAGCCATGAGGAACAAGCCAGTAAACAGCTCTTCTTCCATGGCTTCTTCATCAGCTCCTGCCTCCAGGTTCCTGTCCTGTTAGAGTTCCTACCCTAACCGCTTTTGATGATGAACTTTTATACAGAAATGTGAATGAAAAAACCCTTTCCTGCCTGATTTGCTTTGGGCCATGGTGTTTCATCACAGTAATAGAAAGCTTAACTAAGACACATGCCCTTGGGTCAACTTGATCTAGACAATTCCTCCTTAAGACTCTCAAGTAATTCTAGGTTGTGTTGACAGTTAAAACTGACCAGCACACCAGCTGTATGTGTAAACCTAACCCACTCTGCAGAGGGCAGTTCAAGTCTCACCCCCTGGAGAAGACCGACATGAATATACTAATTGGGAGGTCACTTCCCCCTGTAATCTACAGTTGGTTCTCAGTACTTCGTCTATCCTTGTCTCCATTCATATCTCTATCTGGTGATGCAGTCCTAATGTATGTCCACTCTTCTGTAACATAACTCCCCAGATCCCTGCCTGATTCCTCCCTGGAACAAGGGAGACACAGGAGAGCACGGTGGAGAGAGCTGGGGATGGGGAGGAGTGCTTTGAAACTGTGCCCTGGGCACAGCATGGCCACTGCACTCATGAGCTCATGGCAACTGTGGTCACCTGCACAAGACCTGCACAAGATAGGGCCTATCAAAGATCCATGAGGGGGAGGGTGCTTGGGAGGTCATATCCCTCTCTGAATAGCCATGGGCAGTTTATGGCCCCCGGGGAAGGGATGTCTTTTCTTCAGTGGTATAGCCACCGGTTAGTTGCCCAAATTCTAGTCAAATACCCCCTCTTGCAAACAACCCTAAGCTCAGTGAGTCACAAGAAAAGAAAAGCATGCAAGTGGGAAGGGGATTGTTGGAAAGGAGCAAAGACGAGCGAGGATGATGAGAGCAAATGTGATCAAAACACATTAAGCACATGTATGAAACTATCAGAGAATGTATTTAAAAGCTTCCCAAGATCCACTCAGAAAGGCAGCCAGTACTATATCCTCAGCAAGCCCCAATTTTCCCTACCAGCTCCTTCTGTGTAGGAGCTAAAGCCCGCAGGTCTTCCGCCATTTTCCACTTCTCACTATTGAAGGGATGAGTTCTCACTATCCTGCAAACACAGCACTGAGCTTCAGTTATCTCCTGGGAAAGTCCCTGCCTCTGTGGCTCCCACCCTTCCTGTAGGATCCCTGCTTGGAATCCGCAATGTGCTGACAGCTGAACCCCCACAGTGTGCTGCTAAAGGGTTTTCAGATTGGCTCCAGCACTTTGACCTGGCCCCATGAGCTGCCTGCTTGTGGAGACCAAATCCCTCTGCTTCCTTCTCTGCTCATTCAGTCCCTTGAGTCTAGATGTTACAGAGTCTAGCAAAGTGACAGCACTCAACTCACACTTGCTGACTGTCCACTGGTGGAAAAGGCCTGCATTCATACTTTTTAGATGGCATCACGTGGCTCTGTGGTGTCTGCCCTCCTTTCTGTATCCTCTTTCCTCCAATTTCACTCAGTGCTATGAAGTCTTTCCCAACACTACTCTTTTATTCCCAAATTAAACCTCTGTTCATTTAGGCTATCACAATATTCTACAGCTATCTTTAATACAAGGGGAACTCTACTGCTTTACGCTAGACTGCCTGAAAAGCACACAGGGAATCCACCATGTAACAGAAACACACTAAATTCTCTAACCTCCAGGGGCTACAGTACAGTAATGCTCGATAAACGTTGATGAAATCTGAGCCAGTGAGATAGCTCTGCAGGTAAATGTGCCTGCTGCCAAGCCTAGCACCTGTGTTCAGTCCCCAAGACCCCATGGTGAGAGGAGAGAGTAGGAAAGAGCTGACAGAGGAAGGCAGTGAATAAGAAAAAAGTACACAGGCTTGAGAAATGGCTCCCCAGTTGCTCCAGCCCTGGGAAGTCTGGTGCCCTCTCTGGCTTCCATGGGCACCTCATGCACTTGGTGCACATACAGATAAGCAAGTACACACACATGCATGTAAATAAAATAATAAATTAAAATATGTAATGACATATATGTATGAAAATGTCACAATGAAACTCATTTCTTCAAATGTTAGCCACAAATAAATAAATAAAAAGAAACAAACAAACTATTACTTTGGGCAACCATTGCTTGTTGTCATGAGCATCTCCAAGGTGGGGATGACTCCTTGCCCATGAGCCCAAGCACTGCTGGTGCCTTGGATTACCCACTTCAGACCTGACTCAAGGATCTTTATGTTTGGCCTAGGAAATTGTGTCCCAGGAATCCAAACACTATCACGAGGTATTGATAAGACTGTAGATGTCCTCCCACAGAAATTTATTTTTCCTTCCCCGAAAGAAACAGTGTGGGAATGGTCTTCCTTCCCTTACATTTGCCAGAAGCCTCCAGCTAGTTCATGGACTTGCGCAGAGCAGCCTCCATGCCAGACCCCCTCCAACAGAGGGGTCTGCAGAGCTCGACTGCGTAAGGACTGAGGTTCAAAGTGGGACACAGCTTCACCATCAATTAATCCTGACTGGCCTTCTGCCAGAAGTGACATCCTACCTCTAGTGTCTGGCGGCAAGCCTGATGGAGATAAGAAATGCCACACTGGGTCAGACCAATGGCCCGTTCAGGCTGTGGCTCTCTGGCAGCAAAGAGCTGCATGCGTCTCCTGCGACTTCAAGCATGCACAACATGCAAAGTCCTTCTGCTGCAGATTCTCTTGGTGCTCCGCATGCTTCCGTGCCCCTTCCACGTTGCCGGTGCCCCCAGCTTCTTTGCTCGTTTGTGCCTCCCCAGTAGAGTTACTTCAGCACCACAGACATTTTAGACTGGATGCTTCTTTGCTGTGAAGACTGAACGGGACACTGCAGAATATCTTGCAGCATCCAAGGTCCCTACATGCTAGATCCTAGTGGTATCCCCACCCTTACACACTGAGTTTTGGGAGTCAAAAATGTCTCCAGGCGTCACCCCTGAGGATAAGAGAGGCAATGTGGCCCCTTGCTGAAAATCACGGCTCCAAGTCAAGATGACGGCCTTAGTTAGTGACTGGTCAAGAGTAAACACGTGATCCAATTTGGCCCAATGAGATATAAATGTGCACCATCTTGAGGAATTCTGGGAAATGTCCCCTCCTTGCTAAGAAGACAAAACAAAAAGACCTCTTGCTCTCTGATTCCTAGCATGCCAAGCTCTCAATGGCTCTGAGAGTTAACCAAGGAGAAGGATCTAAGAAGTGAAGACCTGTGTCTGTTCAGGCCAGAGCTTCCTACTTAGGTTTGTTTTTATTGTCTACCTGACAAAGTGGAGTCACCTGGGAAAAAGAAACGGCATTGAGGAAGTGCCTCTATCAGAGGCCTGTGTACATGTCCGTGGGCATTTTCTTGATTGCTAATTGATGTGGGAGGGCCCAGTCCTCTGTAGGTGGTGCCACGTGGAAAAAAATCACACCTCATTGGAAATACTGATAGAGATGTTAACACTGATCACACAAAAATACTTGTTCTCTGTTCTCAAGGCAGGGCTTTCTTACATAAAATGATGCTTATAATGCCATAGGCTTACCGTAAGCACAGGCATTATTTGATCTAAAGTTAATAGATTTAAATCTACATTTGGATCTAAATCTAACTCACTCACCACTGGCCTGTGGCCCCTACTTGCCCAATCTTAGTCTCTTCATGCAGAAAAGAGGGTGAAAATAAAGCCCATCTTTCTGGATCATTTTTAGGCTTAAATTTGGTGATACCTAGAAATACCCAACAGAATGCCTGGCCTACCTGTGGTTCTCCGCAAATGCCGTATTTACTTACATGTTCTTTTTAAATGGTGTGTGTGTGTGTGTGTGTGTGTGTGTGTGTGTGTGTGTGTGTGTGTATCACCGTGTGCGGGTGAAGATCAGAGGACAACTTGCAGCAGTCATTTCTCTTCTTCCATCACATGGGTCCCAGGGAAACTTGAGCCACCTGACTTGGCGGCAAGCTCCTTTACCCAACGAGCTAGCTATCTCCCTGGCCCTTTTTACTGCTCTTGGTTCAAACTGCTCTTGTTTTCTGGTTTGGGAGGTCAGATCTCAGGCTTGTTAACCCTCTTTACTATGCGTTGTGGTTTCATAGGCTTGAGTCTCATGCCAGATTTGGATGTTGTCAATGATCCACCTGACTCCTCCTATGTTCTCTTGCCATTTCAGCAAAGCCAGCTTGACTTCCACATCCATCTTGATCACAGAACATCCCTCTGGGCCCCATGTGGCCAGCATGTATAAGAGACAGAACTGCGTAGGAGTTAGCATCCTCCTCCCTACTCTGGAATGGTCTGCAGAAGGATCCTTTTCCCTCCTCTACCCCAACAGTATAGAGTATGAATGTCTCAGCACTCTCCCATACTGGCGGGATAATTCTCATGCATGTGTTTTACCCTGATGCTGAGAGAATCTCTACGGGTCATTTCAACAGCCCACCTGTTATCTATCTGACCTGGTAACACACCTCTCAGGGACAGTCTTTTCCCATTGGTAACCCCTCTCCTCTCACTGGTTAGTGTCCCAGGTAAATCCACACTCAATCTTCCATGGAGATCTGTTTCCAGGTAAATCCAACTACATCCCTCTCCCTTTACATAGGAGAGTAACTCGGTCTGGATTCTAGTGCATCACTGCCTCAGCAAAGTCCTTTTTTCAACACATAAACTTTGTGAGCTTGGACAAATTCTTAACCTCTGTAGCTCTGATTTACATAAAAAGCGGCTAATACGTCCCCAATTGGTCATCCAATCTCAAATGGTCAGCCCTAAAAACATGCAAGTGCAAGCAACACTAAATGGGCTCAATAGATTTTTGTATCGTGTGTGTGTGTGTGTGTGTGTGTGTGTGTGTGTGTGTGTGTGTGTAACAATAGTAATTAAAGAAGAAGAGATTACAAATTTGATATGGGAGCATGGGAGATGTTTGAGAGGGAAGGATAGAAATGATGTGAATATAGTTCACCTGTATGAAATTTTCAAGGAATAAAGAATTTAAATTAAAAAGGAGCTAATAACACTTCACAAGACTAAGCATCAAGTTAACATTTGCTAAATGATACCTGCTTTTCAAGGGCAAAATCAGTTAATATTTATATAAGATTTAAATATTTAATATAAACTATTTAAAATGTAATTGACACCTTGAAAGTTTCATATAAGTGCTTATGTTTTAAATTCCCTGTCTCCCTGGATGCCTTGTCAAGTTTCCAGCCTTCAGGATTGCTGCTCCCCATCCTAATCAGAAATTGAACAATCTGATTTCCTAAAATGGCCAACAGCAAGATGGAAGTTCCTCCAACATGCCCAGAGCACAATCTTCCTACTCTCTTGAGGAAATACGTAGAAACATGTTGCCTCAAACTGCCTGGACTCCTGAACCTGAAGAAACACTCAGATGTGCCTGCAGAGATCTGCAGGGCTGAAGAGTCCTTCCTGTCCTGGGAACAGCAGGAGCAGCATCCCCAGCTGCCAACATAAGCCAGTCCCAAGCTCTGTAAAAATGGACACCCCCAGGCTGCATGGTGGGCAGGCATTCAAGGCCTTGGAAAGCACCCTTCAGGCTAGTTTCACATTTCAGAAGTTGCAGATTCCTAACAGATTTCTCTCTATCCCTTCCATCTGCCTCAGCTTGGTCGTATCCCTGTGTCCTCACAACCCTTCTACATGACAGCTGGGATCCCAGTGCAAGATCCAGAGCCATTTCCTAGAAGCTCCTCTCCTGACAGGGATGAAGGAGACGGCACAGAAACCTCCAGATTACTTCAACAGAAACAGTCTCCTCCCTACTCTGGGCCATTCGCCTCCTGGCTGTGGGCAGCCCAAAGGAGACCCAAAGGGAAGGGAAAGCCTCTAGCAGGGTCTTCTCTACATACCATGTCTCCGTGTGCAGTAAAACAGCCCTGCAAGCCTCTGGGTAAAGGTCCTTTGAATTTCATTCATTAATATATGAAAGGAGTGAGGTGACTCAGTGGGTAAAGGCGCTTGCCCCCGAGCCGACAACCTGAGTCCAGTCCCTGGGACCCGCACCTTGGAAGGAGACAGCTAATTCCTTTAAGTTTGCCTCTGTCTGTGGCAGGTACACACCACACATACACACACACATGCATGACACACTACACACACAAACACACCCATGCACATACCACACACTCACACAACAAATTTCAACTGTTTTTCTAATGTTGGAAAGCTAAGATTTTGTTTTATGAGTAGTGGACTGGCAGTGAGCAGGTAAGTATCTGTTTAATTTGTCCTCAGCTTACACACAGGAGCTGTTTTCTGTGCATAGCCTATGGATAGTCTATACATTCCTTGCCTTAGAATCACTTTTTCAAAGACAGCCTGTACAATTCCTTGTTCAAATGGGCTGCACCTGTCCAGCTCACCCAGCCCTCTCTCTTCCTGGGGTCTTCTCCATCACAGCTACTTTCTTCTGATGCTGGAGGCAGCTTGTGTGTTTGTCTGTCTGTACTGAAAACAATGAAGTTCTATGTGGCCAGGGTGTTGTTTCGTTCATCTTGGCCAAGAGAACATAAAATAAAGGAAGCCCCGGAACCATTCCGATAGCCCAGTGGAAAAGTCACTTACAATCCTTACCCGTATCTACAGGGACACTCCCGTATCTACAGGGACACTCACGCCAACACGCCTCATAGACAAAATAATGGCTCTTTTCTTCCAAGACAGGGCTTCTCTGTGTAGCCCTGGCTGTCCTGGAACTCGCTCTATAGACCAGGCTGGCCTGGAACTCAGAGATCTGCCTCCTCTGCCTCTGAGTGCTGGATTGAAGGTGTGCGCCGCCACCCAGCTCAAAATAATGGTTCTTAAAGATGCCTGTGTCCTAATACCAAGAATCCATGAATACGTTACCGCACATGGCAAATGAGATGTTATAGATGTAATTTAAGAAATAAAAACACTAGAAAGAAAGCATATTCCCAGACAACACGATTGCCTATATGGAAATACCTATCCAGGATATTTCAAGATAAATAATGACAAAAAATGAAAACCTGATAATGTTTTCAAACATCAATACACAGAAAACAATAATTCCCTTGGAGGAATTTCTTACCAAACATTAATTTGCTCTACATCTGTAAATCCACAACAGTTTTTAATTAATCAATAGAAATTTTCCTAGATTGTGAGATGGTGTGTGTGAAATGTGTATCTAAGGATAAAATAAGAGAAGTAAAAATTAAAATTATGGCAAAGAGACATGGGCTTGTCCAAAGAAGTAAAACATCAGCAGAGAGCAGCATTAGTGCCAAGGACACTTGGGAGGAGAGGAAATAAAGAGTTTGGTGGGACAAAGCGCAGCCCAGCATTGTGACATCACATGAGAGCTGTTGGAATCTGCGAGGCTGTGGTGGGACCTTCAGTCAGTAATGCTGAAGAGCCTAGCACCTTCATGAAGACTAGACACCCAATGCACGCAAAATGTATCCCAAATGGGTCAACATCTCAAGGTCAAAGGCAAAAGGTGACACTTTGGAGAGATCATCTTCTGTTGTTAGGAAAAGAGGCAAAGAGCAAAGTCCATTAAGAAAATTTTTCATGAATAATAATGTTAAAGAGGTTTCTTAAGATATATTTTTATATTTAATTATGCATATGTATGCATCTGTATGAACATATGCTACATGTGTTCAGGTGTCCACAGAGTCCAGATGAGGATATCAGATCCCTGGCAGCTAGAATTATAGACAGTTGTGAGCTGCCCTATGTGGGTTCTGAATCTCCAGCTCTATGGAATCTGAGACTGTCTACTGCCTCTGCAGACACACACACACACACACACACACACACACACAAACACACAGACACATACATACACACATATACATACATACACACAGACATACACACATACACAGATACATACACACACACACATACAGAGACATACATGCACAGACATACACACGTGCACAGGTATATACTCACACACACATACACACATGAACAGACACACATATGCACACACACATGCATAGAGACATATACACATACACACAAATACACACATATAAATGAAAATAAAAAAAGATTTTAATTTTTTTAAGAAAGTAATTGTTTCAATTTAAAAGTAAAAATCCCAAGACAGTTAGTTACACGTGTCTTTCCGGGTCTTATGGGAAAGCACAATTCTCAGCTCCAGGTTGGCCGTTTCCTGTGGTGAGGGAGGGAGCTGACAGGCTTCAGCAGCATCTTTATTTATGTTCTAAAAATCTGAAATAAATGTGACAAAAATGTTAACATTTGTTAAATCTGGAGAGTCGTACATGGGTGTTTGCTATTTCATTCTCAGTATGTCAGAAATATCCCAGCAGTATGAGTCTTTTCTTTTTAAAAAGGAAAAGGAAAGTTTCCGAACACGGTGATACACCAACTTCTCTGATACCGCAGAGTTCACTCAAGATATCTGGAGCTCTGCCCAAGCAGACAGAGTGTCTGAGGAACCTCTGACACTTGAGAAACTGAGTCCAACTGGCAGCAACCTACACCCTCCTGAGAGCCCTAGCGAGTCCGACCACTTCAACAGATGACATCAAGATGGCGCTTCTCAATTCCTACGTGTCCTCTCTCCAGCAAACAAAGCGGAACCTCCACAGAAACCATGGAGGTAATGACATGGCTTCAGAATCTGATGAGTGTGAAGTACAGAGCGTCAGCACATGTCTGAAGCACACTCATTTGACATCAGGTTAAGATTTCAAATATATAATTGGAGTGCGAGATGGTGGCATCTCTGTCCATGGACAGACAGTGAAAGAACACCAAACAACCAGCCACTGTCTTCCTCTGAGCTGTGCTAGGCACTGGGAGCACAGGGGGATTGAAGTAGTTGGGGCATAGTGACGGAGCTTTTTGTAGGATGGCCCTCCATAAACACAAGTGCACATGCCTCCAAGGGACTTGACTTCCCACGCTGTACCATGGAGAAGGCTTCAGCTTCCTCCCCAGGGCGCAGCTGCTAACTAACTAAAACCCAAATGTATCACAAGGAAGGAAGATTAGATCAAATTGGGTCATAAAACTGTTTGGCACTAAACTTGGATATCATATAGGTTGGCACTAATGTCCTAAATCACAAGATCCATGTGGCATCTACTAATTGCCATGGTTTCTAAATAAAATTTAGGAAATAATGGTTCTGGGTTATTCGCACCCATGGCAATGTGACACAGAATGTATGAGGAAAAGCTGGAGTTACGTGGCTTGCTGCTGACATTAAAAATGGAAAAACACGAAATTTTCAGTCAGAGGTAAAGTGATTTTCCCCCATCCAAGTTCTCAGTCCTCTACACTCCGTCCACAGTTCCCTCAGGGCCCCTTTATGTGATGTATGTGTCCAGGTATTCGAGGATCTGTCCAGTCATTTATGTGCACATTATCCCTTAAATCCTGGCTGCTTAAGGCTTCCCAGTCAGGTAAGTGCCAGGAAGGTACTGAGGCAAAAAGACAGATGGGGTGTCTCCCTAATGAGCTTGTATTCAAGTGGGCAGGCAGTCAACAAGCAGGTAGATAAAGAAGATACTAGCAGATTCTGTGACTGCTGTGAAGGGAACCAATGAGCGACATCACAGAAATCAGCAGGGCTGCTGAGACCCAGTCAGGAGCAAGCAAGCTCTGAGTGTTAGGAGCCGCATGCAGGGAAGGGCACTTAGACAAAGACCCCCTAAGGTGAAGGAGATTGGGTGTAAAAGGCATAGGAGGGAGGCTTATGCACTGGACTAATGACAGCCTAGGAGATGGACAGGACCAAGAGAGATGGGGTAGCTGCCATCATTCTAGGGCTTGTGGGTCATCTGAACAGTGTGGGTGCACTTAAGAACCATGGGGCAGCCCTTTCTTATTTGTGAATAGAAATCGAAGGCTCAGGGTCTGGAGAGATGGCTCAGCACTTAAGAGCACGTACCTGATGAGTCCCCACCACTCACGGGCTGCTCACTCTAAGGAAATGGCATCCTCCTCTGGCCTCCACCAGCACCTGCACATGCCCACACACAGACACTCACAAACAGACACATAATTGAAAAATAAATCTTTGGTTTAAAGGAAATTAAGGCTCAGCAAAATTGAGCAGCACACTTAAGGCTTCTCAGCCAGTAAGCTGCCAAGTGGGCATCTAAATCTATGTCTTGATTGTCCTAGAATTTATATTCTTCTCTCTAAAAACCATCATTCTTTGCAGAACAGTGTCTTCTAAGCAGTAAGTGGTAAGGACACGCTAAACACTGAAGCTTTGACAAAGGCTTCATTCCAGGAGAAAACCCCGATGATTGTCCCATCTGCACCATCATTATTCTGAAATGTCATCATCATTCTCAATTTACAGATGAGGAAACTGAAGCTCAGAAATGTTAAATAACCTATTCCAGATTTACAGCTAGGGCCGGGGAGATGGCTCAGTGGATAAAGTACTAGCCAGGCAAGCCTGGGGACCTGAGTTCAGATCCCAGAACCCATGTGTCTTAGTTTCTTGTACAGATGTTATAAAATACTCTGACTAAGCAACTTAAGACAGAGAGGGATGTTCTGGCTCGTGTTTCCGGGGTACAGCCCATCGTGATGGGGCACTCAAGGTCACAGAAGCTGGAAGCAACTGGTCATAACACATGTTCAGGACCAAACTGGACTTTACAGTGAGACTGTCACAATCAGGAAGCACAGAGCAGTGAACAGATGCATTTTATACCAAGAGATGTCCATGGGTCTCTGGAAGCTGGGCTGCATGTTACGGTTTGAATGTGAAGTGCCTGCAGAGGGCTCATGTGTTTGAATACTGGCTCCCCAGTTGGTGATTCTATTTAAGAAGGTTGAAGAATCTTTGGAGGTAGAGCCTTCTGGAGGAAGTAGGTCAGTAGGGGTGGGCCTTGAGATTTCATAGCCAGCCCCCACTTCCTGTTCATTCTCAGCTTCCTGAGTGTGAATGCAATATGACAACCAGCTTCCTGTTCCTACTCCCATGCCTTCCCTGCTGGCTGTCACATCTTCTCCACTACAATGGGCTACATCCTCTGGAACTGTGAACCAAAATAAGTCCTTTCTCCTTTAAGTTGCTTTGATCAGAGTATTTTATCATAATGTGAAAGTAGCTAAGATCCACCTAGAGTCCAGCAGGCATGGTGACTTGTCTGTAATCTCAGTATTCAGGGGGAGATATGGGACCCCCAGGACAAGCTGATTAGCTAGATGTCCCAACTCTTCAAGCTCCAGGCTTAACACAAAAACACTGTCTGGATAAGTAAAGTGGATAGTGGTGGATGGAGACATCAAACAAGAATATGGAAACACCTAGGCACACCACACCCACATACACACAATGAAAAAATTACGAAGTTGCTCGCACACCTGGTAAAGAGTGGACCTGGAGCCAGAACAGCTGAGCAAAGCTTGGGACTCTCCTCTGTCACAGGCTACACTGTTTTCCATTCAGAGAACACCCACAGCAGCCGGCGTCCAGCATCCGTGCTTGAATTTCCCGCTGTCCAGAGCCCAGCTGCTCAGACAGACATGGGAGCGGGAAATCTTGCCTCCAGCTCTGAGCCTTTCCTCTCCTGCCTTAGTAACACAACTCCACTTTAATTCTAAAGACCAGGTTTCTGGGTAAAATATGTCTTCCCCAGCCTCCCCTTCTGTTGAGATGGCCAATGATATATAAACTGAAATTCTGAGATCATTAAAAATGTGTTTACGGCAAGAATGTGCTCTTTTTCTGCTTCTTGCTTCCCACCTAGAGCATGAATGTGTAGGCTGGAGCCCCAGCAGCTCTCTTGGATCATGAAGCAACTCTGACAATGCAAAAACTGTGTGCTTAGGATTACAAACAAAATGCAGAAAACTCAGTGATAACATCATAAAAGCACCTTGCCGAGTCAGGCCACCTACCTACCTCCACATTGCTGTCACTCAAAATAAAACCTCTGGGCAGCTTATCCCTAGAACCATTTACTGGCAAACCGACTCCTTCCACCATGCTTACCACACTGCAGATGACTAGGCACTCTTCCATGACGTCATTCAACGTACTCACTCTGCTTCAGTTAACTGTGGGTCTCACTTGATTGATTGGCTGTCACTGGAAGCAGGCATGCTTCCCTTATCACTTCTGAAGAAAAGCTTCCCAAGTTCACAATGAACTGACTCTGGGGCATTAGAACTCTAAGTGCCTCTTTTCTGAACTCTTACCAGTCAGTAACGGCAAAGGAATAAATAGGAGCCACACTGATGAATGGGATAAGTTGGAAAGCAGGGACTCACGGGTACAAGCTCCCACAATGCCAGGTGCCAATCAAAGGCGAAGAAAGGAAAGCAGTCCCCGCAGACGAGGAAGGGACAGGTGGAGCACAAGGACGAACACACCTCTGCAGCAAAACAAGTGGTGTTCAGTGGAACCTGCCACTTTGTAAGACAGCAGCAGGTCACTCCACCAGCTTTTTCAGCTCAAACCCGGAAAGCACGGAAAGGGACTTCGGAAGTCATTCACTTGATGCCAATTATGTACATCACCTAACTGAGGCTCCGTCGTATTACAGCCAGAGCAGGCATGTAGGTAGCACAGCGGTGGCTGGGCCAGGCTGGGAATTCAGGTCTTCCTACTGCCCATCCTTTGGCAGACACACCCTCTAGGTTTTGAGGACTTGCTTTAATTTAAAGCCAAGGGGCCTTCTGCAGAAGGTCAGGTACTAATACGTTAGGTCACAAACTACAAACTCAGCTTGTGCAGGAGAGAAACACGATGGACAATAGCAAGCATGCATGTGGATCTGTACCAGGAAAATTAATGCACAGCGGTGGGGAGATAGCCCAGTAGGCAAAGTTTTTGCCTTGCAAGGACAAAGACTTGAGTTGCATCCTTATTACATTAAAAATACAAAAACCAAAAAGGTGCTGGGCAGAATGGTACATGCTTGTAATCCTAGTGCTAGGGAGGCAGAGATAGCTGGATTCCTGGGGCTCACTGCCCAGTCAACCTAGCCTAATCAGTAAGTACCAGGTCAGTGAGAAACCCTGTCTAAAAACAAGGTGGGCAGTGAATGAGGAGCACCACATGCGAGAGTCCTCTGGTCTACACACACAGGCACATACGCATAATGCCCAACAACAATTCGTTTGCAAAAACAAATAGTTGGCTTAACCTGCAGGATATGGGTTGCCGTGCCTCGACCCAAGTCCCTGAATCCTTGACCCAAGTTCCTGAGAGAGTTCTCTGGTCTACACACACAGGCACATGTGCATACATGCCCAACAACAATTCGTTTACAAAAACAGATAGCTGGCTCAACCTGCAGGATATCGGTTGCCTTGCCTTGACCCAAGTCCCTGAGTCCAAGTGGCCCCTGTACCACAACTGGAAGCAGCAGCGACAAGTTTTCAGAAACGGCTAGAAGTGCAGGTTCTCAGCCCCCTAGATGCCAGACCTCACAGCTCAGGGGGTCCAGGCATGGCTTCCAGACATCTACTTCACAAACCCTCCGGTGACTCCCACACACATGAAAATGAAAAGCACTGGGGCTACTAGCAACTCCTTGTCCTCAGCACCCATCCCTGTCAACATCACTTCAAGGACATCGCCTGGTGTTGGGTTCCCAGGGGGTGCCTATGACAGCAGTCTCCAGCTTCTGTCCCCTCCCCATCTGCCTCGGAGAATTCCAGGCATATTTATGGCCAGGAATAAAGATGGCTCCCTAACTGCTCATCCCAACAGATATTGCCCCATAATTCCATCCTGGTCAATGAGACATGAGTGGCAGAGGTAAATAAAAGATAGATTATCCATACCCACCACTTCCTCTTCCTCATTCCTCTTTAATGCAGACCTGGCTGGAGCCATGGTAAGTTTTAAGAATAAAACTCTTCTGGGAAGAAACAGCAGGGTGGAAGAACCCAGGGTCTGTCATTGTGTCACCTTATAAGACATACTGTGATGTCCAATTGTTCTGCTAAACTCACGTTATGTAAAAGAGCAATGAAATTCTACCACACCTGAGCAAGCTACTGTTAATTTGGGTTTCTTTCCTAAATCACCAGACCTGGTTTAACTACCTCAGTATCCAGTGAGTATCTGTGGAAGGAATGTATCAGTCTCAAGTACATGGAATGATGTCAAGTTTGCAAGCAGCTTTGATTAGTAAAGAACTCTCCCTCTGATGGACCCCAACTGCCCATCTTTTGTCACCAAATGAAGCTTCCAGTACTGGAACTAGGTTACATTCAATTGCGGTCCCATGGAAACCCCCAAACAACCCAGGCCATTGGCAAAACAATAGGTTGTTCTCCACAAACTGACATCGAGACCCAAACTACTGAAGACAACACCCACACAACTCAGTGAACATGGAGAGGTAGAGCTGGAGCCTGCACAGAACCTTCATCCTCATGTTCTGGTGTCCTTGATACAGGAGGTACTCTGTAGGCTACCAAAAGAGAAATATAAACATCAATCAGCCATAATCCCTTTGATCTACAATCTGTCCTGCCTGAAAAATATGCTAGGGCAATGGTGGCACAAAGCCTGTGGGAGTGACCAACCACTGTCTGATCTGAGTTAATGCCCACTCCACTCCATCGAACCCATACAGGATACTGTTTGGGTGACCAAGAACCAGAGACTAGACATCCCAGAAGTCTAGGGTAAAATCAAATAATATTGGTCAAAACAAAAAAAGTATCAATAAAATGACTAATGACATTCTGCTATATTCCATAGATCTGTGCCTTATTCACCCATCATCAGAGAAGCTTCCTCTTGAAGCAGATGGGAACAAATACAGAGACCTACAGCCAGACAATGTGCAGAGAGAGAAGCCTTGGAACACGTAGCTCTAAATGAGATGTCTCTATCAAATCCCTCCTCACAGAGATCAAGGAAGACGGAGAAGGAATGGGGAAGACAGAGGGGACAGAGGACTCTGGAAGAACAAGGCCTCTAAATCAATTGAGCAAAGCTCATATGAGCCCACAGAGACTGAAGCAGCAAGCACAGGGCCTACACAGGTCTATACCACATCCTCTGTGTATATGTTTAGTACTTTTATGAGACTCCTGAATGTGTGAACGAGTGGGTCTCTGATTCATGTGCCTTCTCTTGAGGTTCTTTTCCTTCTGTTGGTTTGCCTTGTCCAACTTTGATGTGATGGTTTTTGCTCTATCTTATTATATTTTATTTTGCTATGTTTTGTTATTAAAAAAGGAATACAAGAAAAAATTAAATCCTGAGCCAAAAAAAAAGAAATTAAAAAAAAGAAAAAAGAAGGGGAGAAGTTGGGTTGTACGTGTGGAGTTGGAGAAGATCTGGGAGAAGTTGTGTTGTAGGTGTGGAGTTAGGGAAGATCTGGGAGGAGCTGAGGGAGGGGAAGCCATTACGAGAATAGATTTATATAAAATATATTTTTAATGAAATACATACACATAAACAAAGCTTTTAAAAAAGGCACAAACTTTCCTTGAATGACACAACTCCTGCCGTTACTCTTAGAGGAAAAAGCATGTTTCATTTTAAAGCTGGACTCCTTTTTTGAAATTGTTCTACTTTTTAACAATATATTTATTCATTTAATTGTAAATGTTTTCTTTGATAACCTCAACAAAAGAACTCTCCCTTCAATATAACTATTTTTGTTGCTTTTTAAGTCTCACTATGTAGTCTAGACTGGCCCTAAACATGAGACAATCCTCCAGTCTCAGCCTTCTAAGTACTAAGATTTCAGGTTACTAGCACTACACCTAGCCAAACAGCAGTGATCTCTTTCCAGTGCTGGGGACAGAGCCCAGGATCTCACACATGCTAGGCAAGTAGTGTACCTCTATGGTCATCCCAGCCCACAGATCATCCGGTGTCCATAAGGGCCAAAGTCATAAAGTGAACCTCAACAGGCAGCATGGACTTCTGTACACGGGGCCTGGCTGCCTGCATCCCCTGTGCCACACACAGCCAGGATGATAATGGAGCAGCCGCCTCTTCTCAGGCTCCTAGGGAAGGCAACTAAAATATCCAACTCCCCGGTCACCTCTTCCCTGAAGCCTTTCTTCATCAGAGTGCACAAAGAATTCTAGGATTTCTGCCTCTGCTGGACTCAGGGTTGTTCTGCCCTTCTTCCTCGAGTCACACTGATCTGTCATTTTTCAACAGTCCTCAAGCTGCTGCAGGAACAGAGAGCTCTTCCTACCCATGGCAGGCTCACAGTCAATAGCTGTGGAATTGAACTGATTTCATCAGCGATGTTCCATTTCCCCCACTAGGACAGAAATCCTAGGAGGCAGCTGGGACTGGCTCTTCGATTTCTAAACAAGACCCAGGCAGCTGAAGTAATGCGCAGGTGTGCCTAAGGAGCCTGTTTAATGCATCCCAGCATGCCCCCACATCTGCCCCCGTCAGTGCATTGACAACATCATCCCTGGACCTTAGCACCCTCACTCTTAGTGGGAGTCTGGCACAGTTCCCAAACCCTGCAACACAGACCTTCAAACATTTAGAACGAGGACCTTACCTACCAATCCAAAGATGATGAGGACTGTGGAGATGGCTCAGCTGGCAAAGTGCTTGCCTGAGAACCTGAGTTTTCCCTCCAAAACCTTTGTAAAAGAAGAGCCAGGAGGGGCTCCCACTTGTAAGCCCCACACTGGGAAGGGAGGCACAGGAGGATCTCTGGGTCGTGTTGTCCAGCCAGCCTAGTTGGCAAGCTACAGGCTAGTGAGAGACCCTGTCTCAGGGAAAACCTACACACACACACACACACACACACACACACACACACACACACACACACTCACAGGCACTCACACACAAAGGATGATCTGCTTCTACATTGGTTCATACATTTGTTGCTTTTCTGTAGCTATCATCAAATACTTTACATAATCGATTTTTTAAAGGAAGGATTTATTTGAGTTCATGGTTTCGAGGCTATCGAACCTCCAGGAGGTTAGAAGGACATCATGACAGAAGTAGAAGATGGCATTCTCCACATCACAGTGGACCAGGACAGGAAGAAGCCAGGATGAGCTACAGCCCTAGGGACAGGCCCCCAGTGGTCTAGCTCCTCCCAATAAGGTGATCCTCTTATGAGCCCATGGGGCATGTACCCACAGATTAAAGCAGAGACACACAGCCTAACACTCTCTGGAAAGATCCCCACAGATATACCCCAAGGTGTACTCTACCAATCCCCTGAGATTTCCTAATCTAGTCAAGCTATGAAAAATAAACCACCATACTCCAGTTCATACAGCAAACTGACTCTTACTTATTAGATTTTATCTTATTAGATGTGTGTGTGTGTGTGTGTGTGTGTGTGTGTGTGTGTGTGTGTGCACATGCACACACATGCTACCCAATGCATGTGAAAGGCAGACAACAGTCTTCCAGACTATTCTTCCATTCACCATGTGGGTCCCAGGGATAAAACTCAGGTCATCAGGCTTGATGGCAAAAGCACCTTTACCTGCTGAGCCATCTCACCGGCCCCAAACTTATGCTTTTTCCTTCCATCTGCCCTCTCCATTGTTAGCCTTCAGGCATTTGTAACCAGGTATCCCCTTGACAAACATTCTTTGTCTCACATTTTCCTCTAATATGATCCAAAGTCTCTGGATGGATTACTATTGTGGCAGAAATATATCAACTGTTGTCACTGTTCAATCATCCCTGCTGTCACCACCCCCAGAATTAACTCACACTCGTCTCTACTAAAGACTTGCCTGCAGTGCTCTTCTCGAAGGGACATGCTCAGCAGTACGGTGCTCTGGGTTCCATCCCCAGCAACCACAAGAAAGCATGCCATTCCCAGACGCTTGCTTATTCCGACTCTGGGTTCGTTCCTCTGAATGCTTCAATATGACACAAACTCTTTGATCCCATGGACTAAGTAAGCAAGAATCTCCACTGTTTCTGGACAGGATTGATGTCCAGCCAGTTGTCCATGACCATTTGGTCAATGCATCCATTCAAAGAGACCAGCCCCCCTGCCTGATCAGCTGTAAGAGTTCCTGAACGTCTCTATCCCACAGAGAGGCCAGGAATCTCCTTAACTCCCATGTTAATGTAAATAAAAGGGAAGGGTTAGGACCCTGCAACAACAAATTACATGGAAATTTGGCAAATTCTGATGGCAATGTGGAAGAAGGAGGTACCCCACACAGCATCCCATACAGACAGTACCCTGACCAAGCTCCAATAGAACTGCAGATTCTCACATGCCTTTAAGGACTGTGCCTCATTTGTGTAGGTATACACATGGATACATGGTTCTGTGTGGGTGTGGGTGTGGGTGTGCATGTGTGTGGAGGCCAGAGACTGATGTCAAGTGACTTCCCTGGTTGCTCTCCACCTTGTTTTTGAGACAGTGTCTCACACTGAACCTGGAGTACATTGATCTGACTACCCTTGCTGGCTGGTGAGCCCCAGGTGAGCCTGTCTCCCTTGTGCTGGGATTAAGGTACAAGTAGACCTACCCAGCTTTCTTTATATGGGTTCTGACTCAGTTCCTTGTGCTTTGCACAACACTTCACCAGCGGGTCCATCTCTCACACGCCATGAGTCTCATTTTAAGGTAATTTGCACAGTTGGCACTACTTGGCAGGATTGGTACCCATCATATGATTGACCACCATCATCAAAGCAGTTGCCTGTTATTGCCCACCCAAGAGTACGGCCTGTGGAAGAACCATGGTAGGGACTTAAAACATCAGGAAAAGTTGGGCTCCCTGTCAAAGCCATCATGTCCTTCCTCCATCTGTTGCAATTAAACAGACTACAGAGGCGTCTTGCTACTTCAGGTGAATCACTGCTCATCTCTTCAAGGTACACCCAGGATGAACCTGCCCCCCCCAAATTTATTTCATACATACATTTCATACATTTGAAGGTACCTTCACAGGTTCAAGTGTTGAGTTTTATTTCCTAGGGTGGTGTGGACTTTTGGGAGAAGAGGGCCTTATGGGAAGTCTCTAGGTCAACTGGAAACGGGCCCATGGAAGAGAGTAAGGTAGTTCTCATTAATCCCTTTGGTAGTTCTTATAAAGGTGCTGTTACAAAGCCTGAGCCCGGCCCCACCCACTCATTCCCTGTCTTCCTCTGTAGAGGTACGAGCAGTGGGTCCTGCACAGGCTTCCACCATTGCCACCCTCCATGATGAGATACAACAGAAAGGTCCTCAGCAGAAATTAGCTAACGCAGGTGCCATACTCTAGAGCCTCCCCTGTGAGCCACATAAACTTCTTTGCTTATAAGACAACCAGCTTGGGTATTTTGTTACAGTCACGAAAATCTGACTCATACAATATGTATATTTGACTGCCATTTGCTCCAGTGACCTCAGCCTCACTAACTTAAGTTTTCTTATCTGTAAGTAGAGATTTCAGAGAATTCATGCTAGCACAGCTGTGATGTACCCAGCCTTGGGTACTCAATACTCTGGCCAATGAATTGGAAGCTCCTGTAGGCTGCTAGACCTACTATGTCAACTACTCCAACACCATCTCAAGTCAGGACTACACTAACAACATGTCAAAGGTCACCTGGCACATCTCAAAAGTGATTTTCGAAGGTGACTGATAGCTGGTAAAGTACTTGCCTTCCAAGCACAAGAACCTGAGTTCGATCCCCAGCACTCATATGAAGAGCCAGGCATGGAGGTATGCACCTGCCATCCCAGTGTTGGGGAGGCAGAGTCCTGGCCTGGCCTACTCAGAAAGTTCCCAAATTAGGTGTATAGTACCAGAGGGATGACCCCTGAGGTGGCCAGCCATTTGGCCTACACACTCTTAACACATATGTAGGTACACTTGAATGCACATGTGCATTCATCCACACCCATGTGCACACAGAAAAAAATAAAATACAATACAATAAATGTGGTTCTTCCCTGAGAGCAAACAGGGCATTGGTAAGCTGAGTTAATTACCATGGCTCCAACAAACAACAGGGATCTCTTCTCCTGCCCTCCTGCTGCCTGGAACAGCCACTCCAGCCAGCCCTCCCTGGGAGCTCCGTGCAAATGCCCTTCATTCTTCAGGAAGCAGGTGAGGCCCTTCACTGTCACAGGATCTCAAGTCTGCCAGCAGCAGGCAGTGGCTGACAACCTTGTGGGTTTGGGAGACATCTCCCTCTCTTCCCTCTCAGTACCTCCCAGGGTCTTTATTTCTGCTATACTGCACATCTGGGGAGGGCTGGCTGTGTACGATTCATGATGCAGCCCCAGGGTCCTTCCCAGAGTCTGTTCCTGCCTGTCACATCATGTCCTTCTTCCAGGACCATCACCAGCTTATTTATCTCCCTGTCCTAAGGAAAGAGGAGAAGGAGAGGCAGAGAGCTTCATGGTGAGCCAGGGGCTGCACAGCAGAAGTGATGTGCTGAAGGCAGATGTGCCACTCTAGACACACAGCAGGGACTGGGGTCACCGAGCACAGAACTTCGAGCTGTGCCATTTTGTCACCGAACAAGGCCCCACTACCAACCACTTATTGTACCTATAAAACACTGAGTTGTCTCCCTCTGCCAAGACGCAGAGAACATTACAGAACAGGAAACAGAAAGAAGGTAAGAGCCAGAGACTGGGAAAGAGGGGCCGTGAAGCACTGGCTTCTGGGCAGAAAGCGGTTCCTGTGCTTTTGAACTCACAGCATTGCTCACTACCTGCCCAAGATATGCACAGGATTGGGCCCACCAGCATCCTGTCATGAAGGAAAGAGGGATGCACAAGGCCACGCTTTCCACAGAGGACTAGTCGGTAGGTAATAGTTGCAGTTAATAAGAAGGTAGAGATGTTTTCCTCAGTGGTGTAGCCACTTGGGAAAGGTTTCTGGGCCCCTGTAAATAACCCCTGACCCATGTGCATGTTAGCAACTCTAATTAAACTCACCAAAAGTAAATAAATAAATACATGCAGCAGGGAGCTGGTTAGGAAGAGGAAACAGATCATCAGGAGGAGAAGGGGACAAGGGAGGGTAAAGAGGGTGAATATGATCAAGATACATTAGATCATTTATGAAAACATTATAATAGAACCCACCACTGTGTATAATTAAGGTACACACTGGGCTAGAAAGATTAGAAAAGCAAGGAATTTGAAAGACCATCTGTACATTGTCAAGGCTGGACAGCATTCCAGGGCTTTCCCTTCTCCTCTCCCACTTAGAGCTCCAAGGCAACGGCAAGTGTATCTTGCCCAATTACCGATACAGCAAAACAAAAGGATGCAGATATCTAAAGAAGGAGTGAGGAGGGTAGCTGGCAGGTGACACTGGATGGATCCCATTCGACAGCTCACATACACAGAAGCCAATCAACTGCGCCTGAATCTTCCAGCCTGGAGCTGCTCCAAGATGCTATCTGAAGACTGTGAAGAGAGAAGCGTCCACCCTCTCAGAAGAGATGGAATGAAGAGCAACTTGGCCAAGAGCCAAGAAGGGAGTCCCCTCACATAACAGCATAAACTAGGCGCCAGCCTTTTCATATGTCACCTCTGATTTCAACAACCCTGAAAGGGGGTACTTAGACCTCTGGACCATGGTATCACCTCATAACAGCACTTGGGGAGGCTGAGAGGGTGATGTGAGACCATTCATGCGTGTCCACAGAAGGTGCATGCATCAAAGATGAGCAGTGGTGATGTGAGCACACACAGCTCCTCCGTGCCCTCATCTGAGCCTCCTGCTGCGAGTGGGCCCTGTCTCACAAACAGGCATTCACAGCAACTGAGAAGGGTGAGGGCTGCTGGGAACCCTCCACTGACTCCCTTCCTGGAGGCATCCCGTGGGTGTCCCTGTATTAGTTACTTTGTCTGTGAATGTGACAAAATAGCTGACAAAGGAAAGGCTTATTGTCCTACGATCCACAGGGTCCAGTCCATTCTGGGAAGGCATGGTGTCAGGAGCATGAGGTTCACATGGCTCCCACAGTCAGGAAGCAGAGAGTGATGAACGCTGGTACTCAGCTCACTTTCTCCTTTTTATTCAGTCCAGGACCCCAGCCCGTGGAATAATACAGCTTGCATTTAGGCATCTTCCAACCTTGACTGATCTAATCTAGAAACTCTCTCTCAGGTGTGTCTCTGAGGCTTGTCTCCATGATGATGATACACCCTGTCAAGTTGACAATCAGAATTAACTACCACAGCCTCAAGGCTGGACTGGG
>CABHPR010156134.1:5772-46230 GCA_902168415.1 Peromyscus melanophrys
GATTTGGAAACTTCCAGTCTTTTCCCATGCATATGTGAGATCTTATTGTGAGTTGGGATGAGGACATAACACAGGGGCAGGAAAAAAAAAGTGCATTTAGCCAGAAGCAGCACCCTCCACCTTCCCATGACATAGGCCCTCCCCATCCACAGAGACTGTCGGCTTATGGATGGTCACAGAGTTTAGGCAGCCAATCTGAACAATACTTTGGGGGTAATGATGACAGGAAGGCTGGAGTCTGAGCCCACAGTTCTCTCTGTCAGGGGACTGAGCTCTGTCACCAGCCTGGCAACACATCTGGGCATACTTCACAACCAAAGCAAAGGAGCATGTGAATGACATAAATCAAAGTATAACAAGAGACTGTAAAAAGCAGCATGTCTTTTTAAAATAAGTGTGTTAATTAAAAAAAGAGAGAGCGCCTAAATACGTGTTTGTCCTCAAAAGACGACAGTTTGGGAGGTCTGACTGAGAGGACCATTGGCTGAAGCCATTTTTCAAATGTCTAGCTGGTATTTTTAAACTGCCATCCATGCTGACTGCCCACCTGAGTTTGGAGCCACAGAACCCACAGAAAAGCCAGGCACAATAGTGAGTGTGTTTGTTATCCCCCTGGAAGCTCATGGGCTTCCTGATGTAGTCAGGAAGTCAGCAAGAGACCGTGTTTCAAAGAAGGTAGAAGGAGAGGCCAATGCCCAAGGTTGCCCTCTGACCTCTACACATACTCCACTTATACTGCCACACACATACACAGATACTATACACACATAACACATACTTTTTTTTTTTTATGAAAGAGAGAGTATCAGTCCAGGGGAAATGCAGCATAAACCACCATGTTAACCAACCCTTTTTATTTTCTCACAAAACCTTATGTGACTAAATAGCCTACAACATGTCATGAGTTGCAAAAAAACAAAAACAAAAAAACAAACAAAAAAACAAACAAAAAAAAAACCTCCCTCCCTCCCAAGCCCCCCAAAGCTACAAGTCAGGTAATTTCTTTAGAGGAGGTTAGGGGCGGGGTGTGTGGTATTGAGGATGAAACCTCCAGCCTCACCTGTGCTGGGCAACTACTGTAGCACTGAGCTACACCCCTGCACCTGGCCTCAGGGATGTAGTCTCACTATGTAGCTCAGCCTGGGCTGGACCTCATGATCTTCCCGTTTCAGCCTCCCTAGTGCTGGAATTTTAGATGTTTTCAACTACACGAAGCTTCCAAGTTCATTTGATAAGGTTGTTTTTTTTTTTTTATAAAATAATTAAGGGGCAGAGCAGGGAAGATAATGAAGTATCATTCCTGCTCTGTTCTGAGGGTACCCACCACTTGCTGGCTGTGTACTTCTGAGCAATTACTGTACCTCACAGACTGTTCTGTGCCTCCCCATTGGCCCATTCCCTGTCCCCAGTACCTAAGGAGGGCCCAGGACAGCTCTAGGCCACAGCCCCACCACTGTGTTGGTATCAGCGCTCTCAGTCTTCAAAAGCTCTCTTTTATCTTTCTTCTTCTTGGCCTCATTAAGCCCCATTTGGGAAACAGCAGTGAGTGGCATGTTCGGATTGCTTCTGTCTTGGAGCATTTTATAGTTGAACGATGAACTAATACACTTCATGGCCTGTTTTTGTTTCACACACCAAAGCCACCTTTTGTCTTTATTTCTTTTGGGGCACTAGAGATTGAGGTCAGGGTCTTGCACATACTAGGCAAGCACTCTACCAGTGAGCCATATCCTAGGCCCTCTTTTTTTTCACAATTTACTTTGAGACAAGGTCTTACTAAGTTGCTCAGGCTGGCCTTGAACCTACTCTGTAGCCCAGATGTGCCTAAATTCAGTATCATTCTATTCCAGTCTCCCAAGTAGCTGGGGTTGTAGGCCAGGACCACCAGGCCTGTCTCTGAAACCACTTTTAGACCAAGTTTTTCCCATGGCCATTGTCTTATCTTGCCTTTGCTCCCTGAGTTTGGATGATGTTGATCATAGCTTGATAACTGAAGATTGGTGAGATGGAAGAATGTTTGTTGGTACACAAGACTTAAGACAAAACTTGAAATATTACAAATTGAGTCATCACTGGAGTGCCAGGATCTCACTCACAGACCTGTGGCCTCAGTCCCTACCTCCTAAAAAAGATGGCCAAGCCCATGAACTCCATCTTCACTTTTTTCCTGAATCCAGGTGTCTCTAATGAACATTTCTACCTCTACAATCCCGAGTTATAGACAACTTAGTATTATAACAACTAAATTCATCTTTACTTAAGGTCTTCCCTTCCCAGGCATTTCTCACATTGGGGAATCCCTAGTGCCAACGTGACTGCTTAGACCCAAACCTGAAAGCCCCTCTGGACTCTTCTCATCCCTTCCCAACCACCCATCAGTCACTATCTACTGGTCCTGCCTCTTCAACGAACTTCTCTTTTCCTCACCATCAGTGTCTTAATCTAGGCCATCTTGTACCTGGGTCATAGTTCTGTATGGGTCTCTAACTTATCTCCTTGCCCTTATTTTGGCTTGCTTCAACCTATTCAGTCCCAGCACATTGCTGTGCCTCCTTGAACACACATTAAATACATGTTGATCTTTGCGTGAAGACCTTCAATAGAAATCTATTGCTCACACAGTAAAATGCAAACCCCCTGCCCTGTTATCTAAAGCTATTGACAATGCAGCTTCTACTCACATCTTCAGCCTCAGCTCTTTTTACTCTCCCCTTTGAACACTGAATCGCAGCCATGTGGAACGCCTTTCTGCTCCTCACATAGAGCTCTTGGCCCATGTAGCCTCCTCCTCTTTATTTCTCCCTCCATCATATTTTTCTTACTAAGACACACAATACATGTGGAAAAGTTCAAACAACACTAGCTGCCTTCACTATAATCATAATACAGTTCGTTTTCTCATTTAAACACATCCATACACTTTGTGCCCAGATCATGACCTGAAAGAGGCCCAGTATTCTAGGAGCTCCCTTGTGTTCTTTGTCCCCACCCCTAAGAAAAACCAGTACCCCAACATCAAATATCCATGGCTAGTTTATCCCAATTCTATACTTAGTCTAAGTGAAAACTAGCTTGAAGTGAAAGCCTGTGTCAGCTTTCTGTTGATGTGTAATGATTCACCCAAACACTTATGGCCTGGAATGACCTTGAGGTCCCAGCTTCATCCATCTCCGTCCTCACAGCTGTCTTTTAAGTCAGCTTTACCATCATGCTCCTGGAGGACTTGGACTGTCTTTCACACACTTTCCTCTCTCCACATAGCATCATCCTAACCATATTCTCCTCTTCTTGCTGTGGAGCCAAATGAACATGTTTTGGTCATTTCCTTCTTGACCCCTCCACCTCCAACCCTACACTTCAACAGATTGCCCAATTCTAGAGCTCACCCTCTGAGGCCCCGCATGCGCTGTCCTTTGGTCTCCACTCCTGGCCTCTTGCCTGGACTCATCCCAGAGCTCACATTTGGCCTCCTTGTTCCCAGTCATTCTAACAGACTTAGGTGTGTTTTTCCTGGATTAAAATCAACACTAGTTTTTTACCCACCATAGAATAAAACCAAAGCTCTATCAAGGCAAAGCACTCTTTAACCTGTTGCTCTGGCCTTCCTTTCTGTGCTTTTTGCCATACTGAATCTGCCCTCCCAAAAAGTTGTCTGAAACATGTCTGCTAGGAGCTTCTTGTGCCTAGAAACGCCTTTCACTCCATTCTTTCCCCAAACATCAACTCATCCTTTACACACTCTCTCTAATGCCACCTTCTTGTTCAAACCATGTAGTTGAGGACTCTTTACCTGGACCCGTTTCCTACCATTAATATTCGTAACTAAGAAATCTCATTACGACAATGATGTAAGTACCTCAGGGCAGCATCTTTACTTTGTTCTCCGAGAACCCCCAGAGCCTACCCCATCAGGGGTCTCAGTAAACACTTGCTGTATAAATGAAAGGCTGCTTAACCTTTGCTGAGCACTTGTTCTGACAGACACGTCTACAGATAATTTTAGCCCATCCTCACTGAAGCCCTCTGAAGAAGGAGCTGGTTTTGTGCCAACTTTGCAAGAGAGGAAAAGGAAGCTTGTTTACACTTAAGTAACTTGCCACAATTGTACAGTTGACACATGGCAACACTACGAGCAAACCCCTCATTGCCCACACCCTAAAGACCTTGGCTTGACAGTCTGAACTTTGTCTGACAATGATACCCTGCATGGGATTCTACTGTGGCTAACAGATTTCATAATGATGCGGAAGTTGAGGTAGCACCTCTCACACATTTATCTCTCCACTACATTGCAAGTCTGCTGAGAATAGGAGCTGGTCCTGTTTATTTTATTTCTTCCCTGCCTCCCAAACCCCAAGCAGCCAACACAGCATCTTACACATGTTTATGTCAACTAAATGTTTATCAAATGAAATAATGGGTGTGATGTTCAAAGGCAGTGTTTGGCAGTGACTCCTTTTTGCACAATCAGTGAAGTTTGAGGAGACTTTTCTGATGGTCGTCCTGAATGCAGGCCCAGCTGCTGCCTCTTCTAACCCTTTGCTTCTTCAGCATGATGTAGGCTCAGGGCCATCCCTGGCTGACCCACCCTCCACCCCGGCCCGGCCCTCTGCCATCCTTCCTGTCCTCAGGAAACTCCTCTGTCTGTCTTCCTGCTCTCGGCAGCTGATCACGCACAGCAAGTCTGGCCCACCCTCTCCTTTTCTTGACCTCACACCCTGCCTGAACCCTGCTGTTTCCTTGGTCATTCTGCACAGGCAGAGCAACATGACACTCACGCAGATAATTTTCACACAGAGCAGAGAGTGATAAACAGAGTCACGAGGTGTAAGTGAAAAAAAAAATAGTTCAGTCATTATCTTGTTTCACCCTGTATTTGTTTCTCTTCTCTAGGTTTGCAGTTATTTTGCTTTGTTGATTGTCACAGAAACAGGAGCAGTTGAGCTACAAGTGGCAGTTAGTAGAAGGATAAAGAGCGTTAGGCTGGGGTTGTAGCTCAGTGGCAGAGTGCTTGCTTGCCTAGTGTACATCAGACACGTGTTCAGGCCATATTATAGGAGATCACAGAGTCTCTGGAACCTCCATGGTTGATGTGTGGCCAGGTCCCCGGAAGAAATGGAAGCAGAACCAAACAGTGGTCCAGCTTGAGCAGGACTCTTTTCCTGGTCTGGCCTTCACTGTCTCTGTACATTTGCTTTATCCACGTCTTTCTGAGGCTCTGGGCCAGAGACACTGAGTTCATGCATGGCAACTATCACCTGGGAACTCTGCCTTATTGGCCCAGGATAAGTCAGGTGCCTACCTGTGGTCCAATGAGGATGGTGATACAAATACAGCATGGCTGCCAATGGCTCATCGTGGTAGGAAAGACTGATGAAGAAAGGGTCATTGCAAGTGAGACAACTCTCCAAAACGGTCCACTACTCTTGATTACACAAAAGGATAGGAAGGATAAAGTTGTAAAAGAGCTGTGTCTGTTTCCCCGGGGATGGAGTAAATTAAAGGGCTTTGTATATTTGAAATTCTTATTTCTTTGTTTGAGACGGGGTATCACTATGTCCTGGTCTGCCCTGGAACCCAGTATGTAGACCAGGTTGGCCATGAACTTTGAAGTGGTTGCTGACATTACAGGTGTGAGACACCACATCCAACTCTGTCTTTGAAATTCCTTTTAAAGAAACAGATGCATGCATATGGATGGCCATTTAGCAAATATAACATTGGTTAACTAAGATGATATTAATACAACGCCACATTTCTTCTTTGAAGGATGGGACTTGTGGCCTCAAACGGGCACTTCCTGTGGTCTGCTCAACTGCAAGAGGGAAAAGGAGAGTGGTGAGCAAGGCCAGGCTGCACCCTCCCTCCTCCATGGCTCACACAAATGAGACCTACTCTCCCGCCAGCTACAGTTCAGCTCTACCAAGCCAGTGTGAGCAGGTCCAGGGAAACTGACTCCTCTCCTTTCCAATGTTCAATACCTCCTACCCTTGGAGAAAGTTAGCCTTGGCCACTGCTTCCTTTTTGTGATTTGAAGTTGGAAGAGGAAGAACTGGAATAAATCATTTCTTTCTTATCTAGCACTGTCCACCCAATGGCCCTTCATTCGAGGCCTGGATAAGGGTAATATGGAAAGTCAACCCAATTAACAGAAGGAACTTCAGGTTGCCAAAAGAAAATCCAAAGTTTCTGGTCCACCCTTCCTAGCTTCTGCCCTCTGGGCACCTCTCAGCTACATAGAGGGACAACACAGGGGCCCATAAAACACAGACTCAGCAAGCTATGAGGAGGTTGGGCTAGGCTCTGTTCTTAAGGATGGACCTCATGACTCTTCTGTCCAGACTATTGTATTCTGCCCACACATTTTCAGTGACATCTCTCTGGCTTGTCTTTTAGGCTCTCTGGGTACAGCAGGCCGTGTATGCAACTTGACTTCCCGAGGCATGGACAGCTGTGAGGTCATGTGTTGTGGGAGAGGCTACGACACATCCCATGTCACCCGGATGACCAAATGTGAGTGTAAATTCCACTGGTGCTGTGCTGTGCGCTGTCAGGACTGCCTGGAGGCCCTGGATGTGCACACATGCAAGGCTCCCAAGAGTGCCGACTGGACAACCCCTACATGACCCCAGCAGAAGCCATCATCTCCCTTCCTTCCCTCAAGGACTCCAATTACATCTGCAAGGACACTGGACCTCTGGGTTGTCTTCAGGGGGGCTATTTCTTAAGGCATGTGGCCTTTATTTCAATAGAAGCCCATATTCCCTCCCCGGGAGCCCCAGGACTGGGGACCACATGCTGCATACAAGTTATACCCTATTCTATCTATCTTGGGCATTCTGAGGTCACCTCTCTTCCTGCTGATTTCTTTTTGGAAATGGCATGACAGGCTGTTAGAGGAGGAGGGTCACGGGCCCCCACCACTGTCACCTAGACATTTCCTCTTCCCTCTTTAGCCATGGGGAGAAACATCATCACATGGTAGAGGAGCGTTCTCTGGGTCTTCCCATAGATTCTAACGGTTCGGAAAGTCTGTGCTTCCCTCTGTGGGTGGGGGTGGGTATGGAAAACAGAATCAACTGCACCAAATTTACTTGTATTTTTTAAAAAGACCAAGCAAGAGCTTTATCTAAGTGATAACTGTTGCTACCATCCTTGACAATTGCCTGGAGAAGGATGGCTTTCAATAAACACCAGGTTTAAAATACATGTGTTTTCTAAGACTTTATTCCATGTTGACCTCTGATATAATGAGGTGAGAATGTTTGTCCTTTAGCCAGAGTTACTTTGAACTTTCCTGTCAGCCAACACCTCGGAAAGTGATTGCTGTTCCTCACTGTTCCCTCTCTGTAAGGATCCTTAAGAGATGAGACTTCCCACTATGCTCTGGAGAGAATTTGAAGGGGGATGGATGATCTGGCAGTATTCTTTAACCATGGAGTAAATACGGTAAAATAATAATAATAATAATAATAATAATAATAATAAACAACTTACTGAGTGAAATGTCAGAAATGTGCTTGTACAGCTAAAGAAAGAGAAAGCAACAGAATCCCAATGTAGCTGTAAGCACATGACCAGTGAGGTTCTTGACCACCTTGTGGATGCAAACTTAGGTGAGACCCAGCGATGCTGCCAGAGAGGTCTGCAGAGCCTAGGACCCCTCTCCCATACTCTGGTGCTCAAGAGAGCTATTGAGGAGCACTGGCTAAGACCCACCAACCTTAAGGCCTGACACTTCAATTATGTTTGTTTAAGGCTTACAAGATGATGTGAAGTGCAGTCTAGAGAAAATAGCACATGGCCTGGCCTTTAAAGTTGCTAACACTAGTACATTACATTGCAAACAGTTTGTGACTTGGAGACGATATTTAAGTAAGCCAGCTGTAGTTACAGGAGTTTCAGTGTGGAAATGGTGATTGACTCCTGCCAGGAGATGACATTCAGAGAAAATGAAGAGGTTGCCTGCTCCATTTTTTTTTTTAATGTTAGATGAAAGGAAGTGAACTTGATAAGGCTACTTCTCATCGTGCTGTACAATTGGGTTCTTGTTCTAAACATAATTTCTTCATAGTGCTATAGCAACTAACAGGGCATCTCATGGTATACATCTGGCATCAAATTGCTGCTTGCTCATCGTTTCACAGTTTGGCCTTCATCTTTCCATCCTTGTCTAGGTCATTCAGCCTGAGGCTCATGGGAAGCAAACTGTGGGAGTTCTTTGTCTGTGCGAGTATTAGCCTCCCAGCCTTCTTAAAAATGACTTAACTCCAGTACTATCCTTTCCTCCTCGCTTTTTCTCCTCCCCTTTTGGTGATTGGGGTCAAACCAGGGTCTTGTCCGTGCCAGGCAGGTGCTCTACCCCTGAGCTACATCCTCATCCTTCTCTTTGTATTTCATGGACACCATAGTAGGAACAACGGAGCAGGAAAGTGGCAGCTCTGGGCTTAGCATGGGGAAGGTCAGACTAGTTCACAGCTCCCAGTATCCGGGGGACTGGGGACACTTCCCTGAGGGTCCCACAGCCACCAGCTGTTGCTGGAAAATTTCCCAAGTCCCGCCAGCTCCCAAGTCCCGCCAGTCCCAGAAACCACTTACAAAATAAACACACAGACGCTTACATTATTTAAACTGCTTGGCCATTAGCTCAGGCCTATCATTGTCTAGCTCTTACTCTTATATTTAGCCCATTTCTATTAATCTCTACTTTGCCACGTGGCTCGTGGCTTACCGGTACTTTACATCTTCCTTGTTCTCGCTGCGGCTCCAGGCCGTCCCTCCCTATCCTTCCTCCCTCCTCAATTTTTCTCTCTGTTAGTCCCGCCTATACTTCCTGTCTGGCTATTGGCCAATCAGTGTTTATTGACATACAGCGATATCCACAGCAACCAGCCCTTCTTGCTACTAGATAATTGGTAAAATCCTTGGGTATATTTAGGGTGGGGAAGATTCCTAGAGGATATCAGCTCCTTCCAGTTCAGGCAAACTAAAATCAAGAGACATGAAGGGATTCCCGTAAACATGAGCTGGAACCCCAAGCCTCCACGTAAATAGGATCACAAGATCCTGAGGGAAGCCGAAGAAGCAAATGAAATGTCCTCATCTGATTTTATTTCGGAAAGAAAACATTTATATTTGAAAGTATTAAAACAGGTAAAGGTTTTTGAACTCACTTTCTTTAGGGCTTAGTAGAGGGTTGATGTTCTAGAAGTCTGATATACATACACTAAGTCCTTGGGCTTTTAAGGAAAATAAATTACACTAATTTCTAAAATAAGGAGAAAGTCCATTCAGCTCAAATCTACTGCAAGTAAAAATCTTACTATAAATTGATTCCTTAGGCCTTGGTTAATTTTAATTAATTTTTTTCACTATCTGAATACATTTCCAAAATACATCTTTACTAGTTTACTAGGGTTTTCTAAGGAATAGTCTTTTGTTGTTGTTGTTTGTTTTTTTGTTTTGGGGACAGGGTTTCTCTCTGCAACCCTGGCTGTCCTAGAACTCACTCTATAGACCAGGTTGTCTGCAAATTCACAGAGACCTGCTTGCCTCTGCCTCCCAAGTGCTAGGATTAAAGACGTGTGCCCCCACTGCCTGGCTCTACAGAATAATCTTAACATGACTTAGCCTGCGGGGGCTTTTATCAACAGATTTTCTTCATCAGCTTGCTTGTGTTGCTGACTGATAGTTGTCCTAACTGACAGGTCAGTCTTCCCCTCAGATGTCTAAGCGGAGCGGAGACTCCTCAGAGCCATAGTCATGCTCAAGTCCCACTCAGCACCGGCACCTTAGCTGTCCAGGTGATTCCTGAGGGAAGTGAGAGAGCCATAGGGAGTCACCAGGTTGGAACACATCCTGAGAAGTGAAGTCTATCAGAAGCTATTCAATCTGAGCAAAGCCAGATGATGGAGAGAAGCACGAAGAAAAGAACCCCCTAGCTTTGGTCACACGACTGGCCGAGCTCTGGAATCACTGGTAGTGGCATTTTCCAACCTTGCTGGTCACACCTGCGCCTTCTGCCAGTGCGGCTTCCCTGTCCCTACCACCAAGCACCTTCTTCCTGAGCGTCAGGGGCCCTGGCTGGAATGCAAGTTCTTCTTACCCACTGGATAGCTCTCTCTACTTGAATAGTCAACATTCATTTCAAGATGATTTTTAAATTGTCACTACTCTATTCCTTCATTTTAGAATTATCACTACAATTTTTAAAGCCAGGTATTGGGTTGCTTTTGCAAAAATAAATAAATAAATAAATAAATAAATAAATAAATAAATAAATAAATAAATAAATGTATCTTTAAAGTCAGAAAGAAAACCAAGCCTCCCAGTGACTATCCTGGGCCCTGTTAGTTTAGAGTGGACCCTTACCTTCCTACAATAGACCACATCCGAGCCCCTGCATGACTGGGCTTCTACACGCCTGGACCACATTCTCAACTTTTAGAGGCTGGCCTTCGGCTGGTGTCTCACACAGCTGAAATACGTTCACCTCCACCACCACCGTCACCACCTCTTGCACACTTTCAAAATAAAGGCTCAGAGAAGTGTCCGATGGACCAGACCCTTTTTTTGTGTCTAGTTACAGCCTTTTCATCTGGGTTTCCTTATCTGAAGAGCAAGGACTGTGCTCCACAAACAGACCTTGCTAATTCTAAAACTGGAAGACAGCCTCCGCCAGGCATGTGTTGAACTTGTGGAAAGAAATGCTGGGCTGTGGGCTGACAGGTAAGGCAAACTGACTTTGACCTCCTTCCAAGGCAGAGGAAAGTTTCACTTACCCATGAGGATGTTCTTTACGTTTTTCAGGGGATCAGCAAAGTGACATGTAGTTTGCGAAATCCAACATGGTCATTATTTTTCTAGATCAGAGTTATCCCAGCCCTGACTGTTTTGTTTTTTCTTTTGCCCTGATATTCCCGTGGATTCCTGTTTAACCAAACTCCCACTTCCATAAGCTAATAAAAGTGTCACCTAGGTTGTTATAAAGAACTATTGTTATTTAGAAGTCCGCGTTTTCTGTGAAATCAAAATCAAAACACAATAAAGTGAATTTTTGGTGTTAACTTTGTTATTTTAGACTCTTGGTAATCTTGCCAAACCTCTGCTAAGAAATTGCTTCAGGTTATGTGAGCTATTTATTCCCTCATCTTTTCTCAAGCCCATGACCGAGAGACATCTTTCACATTTATAAAGGGTTTCAGAAAACATAACTGACTCTCTTTACTGATGGCTGTTTCTGTGAGTGAAGAAACAAGACTTACATTCAGGAATGGAGTATTATCCTTTTTCCCGTGTTTCACTAAGGCTGCTGTGCAGAGGCTTGCTCCTCTGGTGCTAGCATGCTGGAGCCCGAGTTCTAAACACAGCATCTCTCTGTAGGTATCTAATGCACTCTCATCAACCTTCTCCAGCTGCTGCTCTTCCTGTAGACTGAAGTGTCATTTTCTCAGCTTGATTAGAAAGCTGAGATCACATGACCTTTCATGGCAATTTGCACATACTGAATGTGTAGGCTAATTATTTCAAGCAGTAAAAGTTCATCGTTGCATGGGTACAAACTCTCCCCCAGCAAAGGCAATCCATTCTTCCATTTTCTCTTCCCTACTAGTCTATGTTCTAAGGTGAGAGGACTGGGCAGGACTCCTCCCAAACTTTAAGCATCTCAAGGTAGTCCCACAGCAGAGATGCTCACTAGACTGCTGAGACTCTGCTATCTCTTTCAGAAATCCCTACAGCTACTTAGATTATCTAAGAAGGAGATGATTTTCATAAAGGCATTTCTTTCTTTCTTTTTCTTTTTTTCTTTTTGTTTGTTTGTCTGTTTGTTTGTTTTTTGAGACAGGGTTTCTCTGTGTTGCCCCGAGTGTCCTGGAACTCACTTTGTAGATCAGGCTGTCTGGAAACACAGAGATCTGCCTTCTGGGATTAATTCCAAGCGCTGGGATTAAAGGCATGCACCACCACTGCCCAGCTATGTAAGGACATTTCAACAAAATGTTTTAAACCAAAAATTGCCAATAGAATTTCCTGGTTCTTAAACCCTTTGTGTAAGAGAGATGACCTATGCAGGGCGGGATATACAGAAGATAGTCTGGCCTATAGCTACCTTTTTTTTTTTTTTTTTTTTTTTTTTTTTTTTTTTTTTTTTTTTTTTTGGTTTTTCAAGACAGGGTTTCTCTGTGTAGCTTTGCACCTTTCCTGGAACTCACTTGGTAGCCCAGGCTGGCCTCGAACTCACAGAGATCCGCCTGCCTCTGCCTACCGAGTGCTGGGATTAAAGGCGTGCGCCACCACCGCCCGGCTGGCCCTTCACTTCTAACTGTGACAACCAAATCCATCCAAACATTAGCAAAATGTCCCCTGATGGAAGAAGAAGGGAGAAGGTACTATAAATGGTCCTTATCGAGTGCCAGTGGTCTAAGGTTTTGAACTAGTCCTCATAAAGTTTTAGTTAGGAACACTTCCCTCCCTTCCCTACCCTAGGATTCTCCGGATTGATGTGTCAGATTGGCTGGGAAAGAATCCTCCTGAAAATGTGCAGTCTTGGAGTCCTCAGCCTATCACAGCACATGGGAAAGGGACTATGGATTGAAGCTCACCCAGGCCTACGCTACATGTCTCAGGGGTCCGAGAAAGCATGAATCTTCTTGGTTTTAGCAGCTGGAAGCATAATTCTTAGGAATTCCTCAATTTCACAATGCTTAGTTTTTTGTTTTCTTTTTAAGCAAAAGACAAAATCCACAAGATGTGTTCTGGAAGGCGGAGGAGTAAGAACATTAGAACTCAGCATCAACTAGTTGAGCAATTTTGAGTTCCTCAGTGCAATCTTAGGAGAGAGTAAGAACAAAGGAGAGACCGCAGGATACAAACCATCTGACTTTCAAATAAAGAAAAGCTAAGGTCCAAGTCAAGCCCGTGATGCTAGTTGCTCCTATTGTAGCAGCAGATTTCAGGCAGCCTGGCCCACCAGGGCAGCAGTTAACCGTTATTAAAGCACTAGCGTTTGTTCTCTTATCTTTATTGTGACCAAAATGCCTGACATAAACAACCTAGGGGAAGAATAATTTATTGTAGCTTATGGTTTCAGAATGTTTAGTCAATGGTGACTTGGCTTCAGGTGTTTGGTTAGAACATGGCAGTGTGAGCATGTGACATAGGAAGCTGTTTGCTTCGTAGCAGTCAGGAAGTAGACAAAGGGTATAACCAAGGTGCCAGGATGAGATACAGCCCCACGATGTATACCCAGTAATATACTTATTCCAATGAAGTCCCACCTCTTACCCTTTACCACCTTCTTCCAATAATGTGAGGATCTTATGATTCCTTCAGAGGTTTTATCATTCATTAGTATGAGTCCTCATGATCCAATTGCCTCTGGAAATACTATCACAGAGAACTCTAGGATCTGCCTTACACATCAACTGATGTTTTTGATCCAATTAGGTTGACAATCAAAATTAAACCATCACAGCATCGTAAAAATATTATTAAATCCCTGCAAATGTCAATGAGAAGCCTTTTTTATAAGTATACCCTTGCATGTTTATTTTTTTTCTTTAAATAAGGTAAGATGTTGGGGTCTCAGACTACTTGACTCCCTGACAACTCTTAGCTCCTGGTGCCCTTGCTGTATTGACAGAACTATCAGCCAGCATTGGCTAATTTGAACATGCTACAGACGCTTTGAAGAAGCTGCATGGCAACCATAGCTGCCTGCTACTGAAACACAATTCCAGCTTCTAAAGGGCATTGTCCCAGACATGACTATTTCAAACGGCATCCACTTGATTTTCGTCATCGCAAGTGTCAATGTATTAAAAAATGACTCTCTTACTCTGCAGACATTTTCACCCAGGCTGGGGTAGGGGACACTTGCAGGAAAAGGCCTGGGATTAGCACAGCCCAGTACTGCATTTCCATGGAAGTCTGCCATAGTGGTTGCAGATACCCTTTCTGCATCCTCTTTCGGACTACATAACAAAGACATTTGACGCATTTGTAAGCCAGCTAGGAGATGGCCTCCTCTGAAGTGCTCTTCTCCTGTCCACTTTTTACTTTAAACATGACTAGATCAAGCCACACTGGCCACGGCCACGGCCACGGCAGCAGGGCAACGAAGCGGGCATAGCGGCATCAATAGCAAGAGCAGCAAGGAGAGGACGTCTAGAAAGTTCCAGTGAGCCACCGGAGCTAGAGGACGCCACAACAAAGACAACGGATGCTGTGAAGAGCTGGAGAGGACAAACTCTGGACCCTGGTCACTAGATTTCCAGAGAGCTACCAAGCCTTAAATGTCAAAGAACTCAGCCATAGCAACACTTTATAGCAGCTATAACACTATATGAAGTGTTAACGTATTAGATGTTGTAAAGGGCTCAGGATTCTAAAGGCACTGGGCCTGACAGCTGTAATACTTGCCCTGTTGAAGGTTCTGGCACTGGAAGACCAGGCAAGAGCTATACCAACAGGAGATACCACCTGAGGCTACTTGCTGGCTTCCGCCACCACCTACTGCTGCTGCAAATTGAGGATCACAATAGCTACCAAGTGCTGGGGCCCACTGGGTTTCAAAGCTCAGGACAAGAAGCCTCTAACCTGAGTTGCTTGAGCCCTGAGTTTGGCTTCTAAAGCCTGGAGCAATAGTCCTCGAACTCTCAGTACATGGAGTTGAATTTAGCCCTTAGGTTGGAGGCAACCTAAGACGCAGGATTTCCAGCATGAAAACAGCTTCCTCCCTCCCGCCCACAATTTCTATTCAAGTAGTGCAAAGGGCCTTCAGATAGCTAGGTGAGAACTGGTGACCCTAGCCTTATGTGAGCCATAGTCAGAAATCAAGGTGTGATGTAAAGGAATGGCCCAGGGAAGATGAGGTACAGCGAGGAAGAAAGAACTCGGTTGATGGATGACAAAATGGCTAGCCCCATGAACTAGAGAACTTGGGACAGATGGCAACTGGTGTATGGGAGGAATTTGAAGGTCTATCTTTGTGATTTGGTAATTTTTCGTGGACCAAATTAAACTTCTATTTAATGCTGCCCAAAGAAGTAATGAACAGTGAGAACCACTTGCAGCAACAAATAGTTCACAGTCTGTTCCCTCATGTTATCATCTAGTTCTAGATAATAGTATAATTAAAATTAACATTTGTAACAACAATTAAAGAAAAAGAGTCCGTGAATTTGAGAGAAAGTAGGGCAGAGGTGTGCATGGGAGGGGTTGTAGGGAGGAAAGAGAAGGAAGAAACTGATGTAATTGTGTTTTAATTTCAAAAAATAAAAAAAAAAGATTTTAAAATCTGATCAATGTGATCAGTTTGCATTTGAACTATGTTTGGACTCCACTTGATTTTGTATTTCTGAGTACCAGTTGGCCCTGGGAAAGCCTTTGTAATCGAATTACGGTCTAGATTTCCTCAGCCAGTCCACCCCGTCCTCTTTTAATAGCATCATGGGCTATTATCATTAAGTTCTCAGAGAAATCACATTACTATCTGTAAACCCAATTCACATAATCAAATGGCAAGGATGCCTCTGGTATCCACTCAGCCAATTGCTCACAACAGTCACTTTAGTGGAGTCTCAGAAACCCATTTATAGATATTTGGGGACTTGGGGTTACAGGTGGAGGTCATCTGCCAACCAAATCACTATCAGGTGAAATGGACAAGACTGGAGTCTTCAAAAGTCTACCCACCCTCATGAGCTTCGGCACCTGCCCCTTGCTCATCATTTTTCAACAGTAACAAAGGCCCAGGACTCTGAGTCATTGTTATTTTGGAATCATGATTAATAAAGACAAATATTCCAGGCCAAAGTAGGACTAGACAGAGAAGGGGGCATGGGTTTCATTTTCCTATACATTGCTGTAACTATAAACAATGCCTTATCTTCTCAACAATTCTCATGAAATAATAAGCACTGGTGTTTTTAAAAGTATTTACACCAGCCCTTGGAGATTTTCTTAGAATCATGATTCACAGATGAGAAATTTCCCTCTTCTACAGGGTTTAGTAATTGGCACAAGAACTACTCAGTAGACCGTCAATACAAATGAATTCGGATGGTCCTTCTGCTAACTATTCATTAACAAATTTCTTTTAATTTTTTCTCAAACTGACTGGATGACGGAGTCAAGATGATCTCTACTTCCCATATCGTAGACTGATAATTCAATGTTTTCTGAAAATTGGATTTTTCTGTCATGTAGATGACACTTCAGTGGTGCAGTGAGATCACATGGTATTTTCAGGATCCCAAGAGTAAGGATTTCTGGGATCACAGAATGTCATATTTGTAAGAACCTTGAAGATCATTTATTCCAACCTTTACATTTTATTAATGTGGAAACAAAGGAAACTCCATGGTTTGGACTACGATGTTAGCAAGAGACTCTGAATCATGTTTAGAAGAGAACATTTGTTAATCCCTCAGTGAGTCTGCATTGAGCATCCCCTGTGAGTCAGGCGGTGTGTTACGTTCTAAAGACACAGCAGGGAGTAAGACAGATACGCACTTGCTCAGACTCAGAAAGACAATTTATTATTCACTCAGTGAGTCTGTGTTGAGCATCCCCTATGAGTCAGCCTATGTACTGCCTAATAGAGATCCAGCAGAGACTGAGGAAGACTTGGAGTGTCTGGAGGTACTACCTACACCTAGAACTTATTATTGTATAAGTTTGTTCGGGGTCATGAATGGATTTAGTAATTAGAACCATTCTTAGATCTGGATATGATTATCCTCATATTTGAGCTGAGGCAAATTTCAGAAAGACTTAGTAATTGGCTTAAGGGCATAAAAGACTCATAAAAGCTTAGAAACAAGTGGATAACCCAAGAATCACTATGATTTTTTAATTAAATTTATATGACAACAAAACCCTTTGCAAAGTCACAATTCACAGAACTCTACCAGAAAGCAAGTGACCTTTCATTATATATTTTATTTTATTTTATTTTATTTTTTTATTTTTTTATTTTTTTTTGGTTTTTCGAGACAGGGTTTCTCTGTGTAGCTTTGCGCCTTTCCTGGAGCTCACTTGGTAGCCCAGGCTGGCCTCAAACTCACAGAGATCCACCTGGCTCTGCCTCCCGAGTGCTGGGATTAAAGGCGTGCGCCACCACCGCCCGGCTCATTATATATTTTAAAAGGTACTTTTGTCCAAACTCAAATGAGGTACGCCTAGACAAACCTAAAGTACAGTCATGAGAAATCTGCTTGGATGTGGAGATTCAATCTGCAGATGAAGATGCTTCTAAAATATCACTTATTAGTGTAAAAATAGCCTGAGCCATGGTTTATTTAAAATTTCCCTAAACTCTTTCTTAATGCTTCATGGGTTAGGTGAAATGGACATGCTAATATGTATGTATATATGTGTATATATGCTAATATGTATATATATACATATACATACATATGTATGTGAATACATATATTTACATATATACATATCTATGTAAATAAATGTATATATAAAATCTTTCATAATAGTCTTGCTTCTCATACAAAAAGAAGACAGACAGAATTTTCTTAGCAACAATGCCCAAGAACTATTTTTCAGAATTGTCTTCAAATGTAATAATGTATTTTGAAAACTTTTAAGGCACAAAGTGCATATAAACATAATTGGGCATTCATTTGCAGTAACATCTTTACTTTACTTGAAATAAAGTGTGGGTGCTCTTTGTCTTCTTAAGGAAAAATGGGAAAGTGTTAATAATATCGGGTGATTGGATACGGGTTCTAGGAACAACAGTTTCCCTGCCCCCCTTTCATACAGCAAGCTTGGAAGAATGATGGAGGTTTCCAGTAGTGACCTTGAATTGACCCCTAGTTGACCGTTCTAACCTGTGGCTGGGATTATTCTGATGGTGGCCAAATTCCTCAGAGTTAAGTCCCTTCAGAAACTGAGGGAGCCTGGGGCAAGTCCTGACGTGACTATGTGAGGAGTACAGTGAGAGCCAGGGAAGGAATCTGTCGAAGTGGAATCTTAAATGAGGGGTCAAGGGACAGGGTGGGGAACTTTTATTACAATTCTTCTAAAAGTGTATGGAACAGATTGACACTCATGTTTATTTATGATGTAGGAAAACTGCCCACAGACATGCGTTTTGGTCCGTGAGAAAACTGCTAAGAAGTGTGAGATTATGAAGACGGTAGTGCTGTAAACACACAAACAAACAAACAAACAAACAAACAGACAAACAAACAAATAAATAAATAAATAAATATAGGGAGTTTAATCCTGGGTAGAACATGATTCATTGCTTTGGAGCAATAAACAGGGTGAAATGATATCCAAAAACATTTTTCCACTTATTGGACACATCAGCAATTTCCTTCATAACTATAGCAGATTCTTTCATAAATTATATTGACACCCATGAGAGGCAACTCACCCCAAGTGTCATTTTATTTATTTATTCATGTATTTATTTTAATACATTTTTTATTAAAACAGAATTGCATCACTTTCCTCCTCCCTTTCCTTCCTCAACCCCTCCCAGGTACCCTCTCTTCAACCCCCAGATATCCCCGACTCTCACCTTTTTCTTATGACTGCTACATACATATGTATTATGTATATATATGCACAAATACTTACATAGACCTGTTCTGTTTTGTCGTTTGTGTGTATGTGGATTCAGAGCTGACCATCTACATCACAGCTCCTGCACATAAGGTTCAGGAAACATCTTGGACGTGGTGGGGAGGATTGTAAGAGTCAGGAAACCAGAAGTCTTCTGTGAAACACTCTCTTCTAGAAATGGCAGGTAAACAAGACCAAACTGTGGCAATATCACTAGATGCGCTAAAGTGGAGGGGGAAATTTCACTGCCCTACCCCTCTACAAAGAACTACAGCAACTAAAGACTGCTGGAAGGCAGGAAAGCAGCCTTTCCCAGGCATGAGCCCCCATTGGTCACTTCCTTTTCATTGCTTTCAGCGGGGCTTAAAAGTCGCACCCCGACTCACATGAGGGTCGGCCTCATGTCTAGCAGAAGAAGACAATCAACACAGAATGAACTCAGTGGTATTTCTGTAGACTTTTTGTCTCATATCGTTTTGTTTAGGCATTTTGTTTTGTCTTACTCGTCCTTCGCTTGCAAATTATAGTTTCTGATTTTGTGGCTTTTATGCGGCGTGTGTGTGTGTGTGTGTGTGTGTGTGTGTGTGTGTGTGTGTGTGTGTTTCTTGTGGGTTTTTTTTTCTTCATTGTGGTTTGTTTGTGTTTTTTGTTTTTTGTTTGTTTGATTGATTGTTTTCCTGTTTGTTTGCTTGTTTTATAAAGAGAGAGAAAGAAAAAGCCTGGAGTTGGGTGGCTGGGAAGGTGGGGGATATGGGAGGAGTTGGGGGAGGGGAAATCATCGAGATCAGAATATATTGTCTGAAAAAAATTTTTTTTCAGTTAAAAAAGAAAAGCTCACCCTTAACAAAGCTGCCTGGTATTAAGATACTATTTTCTAAAATTTCTTTTGAAAATGCATGAATTTTATTTTCTGTGTTTACATTATTTTTTGCCAGGTAATAAACCCAAGACTGTGAAACCCAGACCTATATTAGAGTCTTTAATAATTTCTTACTCAACAATCACCCAGCACAACTTACTGTCTGCCCACTATTTCCTCTATTATTTAGAATCTCTCATTGAATAAGATAAGTAATTTCTACTAATATGTCAAACCAAATGTTCCTTCCCTGCCCCCTGGAAATCTTCTTGCTACAAAATGTCCATGATTCAGGTAAAATAAGTACCCTTCAGAATTGTATGGGAACTCTACCAACACCCAAAACCAAACACAAGGATGTTTCTCCAGCCAGAAAAAGAAGAGCAAATTGAAAACTCAGGCTTGGGAGCTTTGTGGTGGTTTACTAATTTTTCCACACAGAATTTGAGGTTTTGAAGACCATATTGATGCAGGAAATAAAGTCATAGTTTTTTGTGATGTGGGGGGATTGAAATTAGGAGACAACGTACATATAATCAACACCTTCCAAAGGCCATGCATTCAGGAAAGGAAAATTCTGGATAGCAGCTAAAGGAATCGGCAAGGAACTGCAGTTATGCTCTGCTTAACGATGGAGGTACATTCTGAGAAATGCATCACTGGCAATTTTGTCATTGTGCCAACATCACATAGTGTAATTAACACAGGCTAAGACTACTACAATGCCATTGAGTCACATTATTTTATGAGATCACTGTCCTACATGTGATTCATCATCAATCAAAATATCATAGAGTGTATGACTAGTTGTTGTGAAATGGGATTGTGGTAGAGAGATTTGTCTGCTGTAGAGACAGCAGCCTCTTCTCACTTTAGTGTTGGAATTCATATAATTTGTATGTCTTAAGAATTGTCTAGACAAGAAATTAGCTGTAAGGAAACAGTTTTAGACTGAGGTGCCTAGCTGATGGAAAGCCTCTTTGAACATGACATTTCCAAGCAAGTAGAAAAGGATTCTCACATATCAAACTGCACCAAACCTGAGTTCATAATCTAGAATTGCAAAATACAGCACTAAATAAGCCACCATAATCACAAGACAAAATAAATTATATAATTAGACTTCCCAAAATATCAAATATTAAAGTTACATTAAAATTTTGAACAAGAGCCCAGTGCCACTTTGAGATCTTTGGCAGCAATTAACTATGCAGCTCACACACGATTGAGCCTATATGAAAATGAGTATTCAGAGACAGGTAATGCCTGGGGGGCACTCACCAACCTAAGACAGAGCACCTGTGTGGCCTGGGCAGGCATCTCCATGATGGGTAAGGTGACCTGCTGACATCCCACGCAACCCAAGTCAGAAGCTCATTTTTTAATAAAAGGGAGACCTGTAGGGCCCTGGCCCCCATTTTGGGTAACTGCTGCCTTGCTTGCGTACCTTGACCTTGATGTCCTCCCTATGCTAATTCCCTGCCAGGTTCCACCCTCCTGAATGCTTAAGAGAAGTTCCTTGTCTGTGTATCCTGAATAATGGGCGTTAACAGATTAGAAGCAAGATTGTAAAACATCAGCAGCGAACTTCTGCCCTCCGGGATCCTCCCATTGTGCTGTAAGCCTGTATTTAAGACCTCCTCCCCTTCAATAAATGACATTTGGCATTTAAAATTAAAATATATATATATATATATAATTGAATGAATACTGCAAATGTAATCTATGAATACCACAAATGTGATTAATATCATGAGTGTAATTAATGACTATCATGAGTGTAATTTAAAAAATTAAAAAATAAAAAAAAATTTAGCTCCAAAAAAAAATTTTTTTTTGAACAAGATAATTAGGCACCAAGCATTCCAGTCCTTGAATTTCTTCCATATTACACGATGGCACAACAGATCCATTAGAAATGAAAGGCTATACAAAATAGAAGAATAGTGACGTGAAAAGGGGATCTTGAAAAAGATGTTCAAGAAGGGCCCCCTAAATATTCACTCATGGTCATATTTTAAATTAGTACAGACATTTTGGGAAACTGTGGCAATTCTTTAAAAAAAATTACAACCAGAATTACTGTATGATCCAGCAGTCCCATATACCTAAAGAAATCAAAATCAGCATGTGAAGATAGGTCCGCACTCCTACATTCTTTGCATTGTAATTGCCAAAATATAGAGTCCACCTCAGGATCCATCAACAGATGAATGCGTTTTAGAAATTGTGGTCTATTTACTGACAAGCCTCCACAATTTACAATGGTTTCATTGTAGTGTAAAAGTAATAAAAATTCTGTAGAAATCAGACTACAAATTTCAATTTTGATATTTCCCTGCCCTAGCAATACAGATATGTGATGGTCAGTGATTGGCCACAAATGTAGCTTTCAGTCATACATGTGAACAAAAAGATGAGCACCTAATACTTACCCTACAGGGGACTGTGCTGACAAGCTATTTGGTATGTGGAATATTGTAAGTGTATTTTGAGTTACAATATTCTCAGGTTATGATTGGTTCATCAGACCTATCCCATGGTAAGTCAAGGAATTAAGTGTTCTTACCACAAATCAAAGAGTTCATAAAAATTGGAGGTGATGGATATGCTAAGTAACATGATTTGAACATTATATAATGTATACTCCTATCAAACATCATCTTGTACCTCATAAATATGATGATTTTATCTGTCAACTAAAAGCAATAGCTACTTACAAACACAATACTTATGTGTGGCATTAGGAAGATGTGTACTAACTTATTTTTAGGAATATGGGAACACTGAACTGATGGAAAGCATTACTGACCAGAGCAGGAGCAATAAGTTTGCTCCTGTAGCTTTTGATATTCATAAATTCATAGATATGGTGGTGTGAATGAGAATGGTTCCCATAGGCTCATATATTTGAATGCTTGATCATTAGGGAGTGCACTATTTGGAAGGGTTAGGAAGTATGGCCTTGCTGGAGGAAGTATGTTGCAGGGGGTGGCCTTTGAGGTTTTTAGAAACCTAAGCCAGACCTAGTGGCTCGCTCTCTCTCTCTCTCTCTCTCTCTCTCTCTCTCTCTCTCTCTCTCTCTCTCTCTCTCTCTCTCTCTCTCTCTCTCTCTCTTCCTGCTGCCTGTGGACCCAGATGTAGAAGTCTTAGCTATTTTTCCAGAACCATGTCTCCCTGAATGATTTCCACAATGATGATAATGAACCAAACCTCTGAAACTGTAAGCAAGTCTCAACTAAATGCTTTCTTTTATAAGAGTGGCTATGGTCATTGTATCTCTTCATTGCAATAGAACACTGACTAAGACAATAGATAAAATGGCCTTCACCAAACAAAATAAAACAAAATAAAAAAGTTATGAATTTGCATCACTATGGATAAGGGAGAATCTTGGCAAAGCAAGAAATTGCCAGTGTCTTATCCAAAACAAAGTGATCTTGAAAACTCTGGTGGGTGTTGTGCATGTAGTTTATAAGGAATGACAAGTTTGGTCAGAGAGGAAACTACTATGATACCCCTGGAGGCAGCTGTGTTGATGGTGGAGAAGACTGCAAAGGATATAGTTTATTTTTCCAGTTTGTTTCTCTGTTGCTGTGACTAAACACTGACCAAAATCCATCTGGGAAGAAAAGGTTCACTTCCTCTTGAAACTTCCTGGTCATGATCCATCACTGAGGGAACTCATGGCCGGAACCTGGAGGGAAGAACTGAAGCAAAAATCATTAAGTAATACTGCTTACTGGCTTTCTTCCCCTGGCTTGCTCATCTACTTTCCTTATACAGCTCAGGCCTATCTGTACTGGAATGGCACTGCCCACAGTGGGCTTGGCCCTCTTATATCAATTATCAATTAAGAAAATGTTCCCACAGACTTGCTGAGGTCAATGTGATGGAAGCAATTCCTCAATTGAGTTTCCCTTTTCCCAGTTGGCTCTAGTATGTGTCAAGTTAACAAATAGTAGCCAGCACAACTGACCCTTGTAAACATGAGACACAAATACGTCATTATTCAAACATAACCTTTCCTTTCCTATTTGTCCCCAAGATCCCATGTTAATATTACAATATAAACTCAAGTCAAATTTAGAAGTCCAAGTCTTTAAAAAATTCCTTCACTTAAACGTTCAGTGTCTCTTTAAAATATTTAGTTTCTTAACAGTGGGGCCCTATAAAATCAAAACAAATTAAATAATCTTATTATTTAATTAAATAGTTCTTATTCCAAAATGGAAGAACCAGGGCACAGTTACAATCAAATCAAAGCAAAACTAAAATCTGAAAGAATAAATAGCTGGATGTCTAGCACTCACTTACAATCTTCTAGTCTCCAAAGGGTTTGGGCGGCTCCCCATCTCACAGCTCACACAGCCTATCTAGTAGGCTCAGCCAGCTCCACTTTCCAGCTGCAGTTGTCCTTGGAGAGTGTCCCTTACTTAGTCCAGGCATCTGTACGATCCTGAGGTCTGTACTGCAACTGAGGCTTCCCCTTCACTAATGGCTTCCTTGCCTCTTCTCAAGGACTCTGACCCAAGCCTCAGCTTCTCTCAATGACCCCTTCACTACTGGGGTCTTTCCACAACTGAGGTGGCACCTTCACCAGTGGCCTCTCCTGGCCTCTCACGTACCAAGCCTCATCTGCTTTCCATGACCCTTCAGAGTCCTCCTGCTTTTGGGTCACAGATTCCAATATCACATGGGAGACTCTTACATATCACCAAGTTTGGATGGCAAGCTTGGCCCCCTTTAGGGTCACAGATTCTGTGTGCTGACCTTGAGGAAACACTTCCCAAAAGATTTCACCTCAGTAATACTGGTCTCTTATTAATCACAGCTGATTCTTCAGGTCCAAATAACCAGCTTTGATTGTCCTAATAAAAGCATAGATTTTACTTCCACAGATTCCTCATTCAAATATATCACACAAATAACCCTGATAGAATCTTTGCATCCCTGTGAAATTTCTCCAACCAGGCCTCCAATCAATCATTTCTCTCAACATCCTTTTCTTTTGAGTTCCCACAATAGCCTATTAAGATCTGAAGACTCACCAGTTTTTTCTGCCCAAAGTTCCACAATCCAACCACCTTCCTCCCATTAAGCAGTGTGGTCAGGTCCATCATCACAGCATCCAACTCTCCAGTACAGATTTCTGTTCTTGTTACCATCTGCTGATGTGATAAGACACTGACCCAAACAAACTTGAGGAGGAAGGAGTTAATTTGGCTTACACATCCTGATCACAATCCATCATGAAGGGAAGTCAGAGGAGGAACTCAAGCAGAAGCAAAGGTAGCAACCACGAAGGGAATCTGCTCACTGGTTTGTTTCCCTGGCTTGCTCGGCTACTTTTCTTTCATATACAGCTCAGGCCTACTTGCCTTGGAATAGCACAGCCCACAGTAGGCTGGGCCCTCCTATATTAAGAACCAATCAATAAAATGCCCCCCATGTTGGAGAATATTATTTTAAGATATGTTACATTTGTTTATGCTGTGGAACATTTGCTTTAAAGATGCAAAGACACGTTACATTTGTTTGATTAAATGAAATTAACCTGGGGTCAGGAGGCTGAGCCAGCAACTAGCTGACAGGAAGTGGTAGGGAGGAACCATGTGTAGCTAGGGTTCGCAAATGGGGATGGAGCAGAAGGAGGCCCTGTTTTGGGGGAGACGCAAGCTAGAAGGGGGCTTAGCTACTTGCTATTCAGCTTCTCTGAGTGAGCAAAATTTCACATCAACCTTTGAATCTGGAGTTCTTCAGAGGGTTAGAGATCTAGATAAAGTTCCTTTTATCTGCCACAACAGAGCCAGTGCCCGAGGGAACAGATTTCCTGCCTGGTAGCGACCAAAACCTCTGCTGGTGGTGGCTTCAGGAGCTGCAACTGCAGATTAGGATGGCAGTTGTTAAGGGGCAGCTACTGAATTAAATGAAAACAACACCCACAGGCCAATCTGATGAAGGCCATTCTTGAATTGAGGGTCCCTCTTCCTTGATTATTCTAGTTTGTGTCAAGTTCACAAAACTAGCCAGCACAGTGGTGATGTGTTTGGCAAGGACAGAGCAATTTGTGTGGTGATAAAAATACCTACGGTCTTTAGCAATCGTGATAATTTCCAAATTCTGAACTTAGAAAAGCAGGAGACGATGAAGGCTCTGATCCTTACAGTGGAGAAGGCCAAACCACAAAGTGAAGCTGGCTGTGATGGTCTGGCATCAGCAGTAGCTCTGGAAATAGTGGGACATTTGAATTACTACAAAGAGAAACAATAGGCAGCGAAAGAGCAAGGAAACTGTAGATAAAGTAGGTTGATGACCATAGGCAACGACAGTGGGGCCACCTTCTACAGGTGGTCTGTAGACCATAGAGCAAGGACTGTATTTGTGGCTAACTTATAGCATGTAATCAGTGCAAAGTATCCCAACAAAAGGCCAATAAATTTTACCATTAGAAATAAGAAATACTTTGAACACACAGAAAGAATACCACAAGAAATATAAAATGTCAAGTTCTCACTAAAATTAACCTCTTTAGCAACCCTTCAAATACAAGACCAGACGGAATGATCAGGAAAGTTCCCCTTAGGAAGGAAGACCTTCCCAACCTTCTTCCTCCCTGCATCTGCATTTCTTCATAGTTCTTTGAAGCCAACTGCAAAGAAGTAGGTGTTTGGCAGACACTCAATAGACCAATGTCATTTTAAAATAAAGGAATAAATAAATGAGTGCTTCAACTATTCTTCAAGCAATTTTGATTTAAACTTAAAAGACCACTTTCCACCAATCATGGAACACTATGTGTGAAGGTAGAACCCAGTTTTGACTCATCCATGTTAGTCAATATTCTGTCATGGTCATGATTGATTACAATTGGAAAATCGCTGTAGAAAGTTTTCTGAGAGATTCAAATAGATGGCAATATTTAATTATCAGGATTAATCTAGGGGCTGGGGTGACTGTCCAGTTGGTAAAGTGCTTGAAAAGCAAGCATGAAGGTTTGAGATTGATCCCCGCACCCACTAAAAAGGAAACTGTAAATCCAGTGCCAGGGAGGCAGAGACAGGAGGATCCTTGGGGCCTGATGGCCAGCTAATTTAGCCAAATGGACGAGCTACTGAAAACCAAACATGGCTCAAAAACTACTGTAAAGAGAGTGATGAAGAAAGTTGTCCAACATTAACCTCTGCTTCTACACACACACACATATGTATGCATGCATACACACAAACATATAACATGCCATATACTACATTCTTAAAATTATCCTAAAAATAAGCAACACTGATTAAAATATAAGAACAGAAACTAACACATCTAAAATAGTTGTTAAAATGAAGGAAATCTGATCTTGGCTCCCAACTTCAATAACTCCCCATGTGTTATGTGGCTCATGAACCATCTTGAAGTTTCAGGAGTGTGGACATAATGGATTTGGACCTATGGGCCTCAGAAATTCTGGTAAATTTCCTGTGGATGATCAAAAGGAACTCAAAAGCTTAATGGTCACCCAGGACTTATCTTCCTGAGGCACAAAAATGCCACAACGTTACTTAGGACTTTTCTCACATATGCCCTGCCTCTAGTCACACCGCTAATAATTAGGCTAATTCTGTGGTAACGACTAAAAAATGAGTCTCAAAAATGGGTGCTCAAAGGGACAATTAACACAGAGAAGAAACACTGAATTTTCTGGAAAAGGAAGGCCTTCCTCAATAGCCTCCTTGATGTCCATTTTCTCCTCTGGTTGTCAATCGAGGCCAAGGCTTGGGCCAAGAAAAGAATGCTCAAGGATGAATTTGAGATTTAAATATATCATCTAACAACAAGGGGTGACTTGAAACCAGTGATAGAAGATCTCTCTTCCTCACCCCTCCTCTCTCTCTCTCTCTCTTTCTCTCTCTCTCTCTCTCTCTCTCTCTCTCTCTCTCTCTCACACACACACACACACACACACACACACCTATACATCATAGGTTGTTGATAAGGCAGAGGTGGGGTAGGTGGAGACAGGGATGTCTACACACGTCCCTCTCTCCTTGTGTTCTCATCATGTTTCCTGATGTCAAGGAAGCTCTAATGCTCTGGTACTGTAGCATATGTGACAAGCCTGTGGCATGTGTATTGATGTGACCTGCCTCCAACCCCTTCACTACCCTGAACTCTACTGTCTTCTGTGAGTCTTGTCCAATAGCAAGGCCTTGAAGGCTTCTGCCTGAAAGTCAACACTTAGCACTTAAGAGACAGAGAAGAGAGAGAGGCATAGATGAAAACCTGAGCAACTAAGACTGTTTGCTCCATCAGGAAGGATGCTGAGAGGGGCAGGATGGAGAGGTGGACGTGCCATCCTGCGGTTAATGCCCCAGCCCATGGGCACAGTCGACTTCCTCTCAACTTGAGCATCCCTGTACTCTGGGTGTGAATCTTATACTAAAGATGTTGTTTTTAAGGTGCAAATGGCCCTTTTAACACATAAACCAACCACTCCTTCAAGGCTCAGGGTAGAGTAGGCAATGTTTCAACAGGAGAAGAAATACTGTTGGCCCTTGGGAGCTCTGCTGTCTGCATATGGTAATGGAAGTTCAAGGTTTCTTTTCAATGTAATTTGAATGTAACTTTCTTACTGGCCTCAGTGTCTGCTTTCTGGGTAAACTGGGGCTCTGCTAGGCTTGAGCAATAGTTTTTAAGAATTGTAGCCTGGGGCATACCTTCATTCACAGAAAGGCCAGGGCACTCACAGGCAGAAAGAGAGTGAAGCCGGTTCTTTTTCTACTTATAAGTCCAATTAAAATTGTGGATGCTTTTGTTTGGGGTTGAGGCTATACAAGTTCAAATACCCTACTGGGCTCAACATGGGAGCAGACATCGCTCATTCTGTGGACTCTGTATCCTACAAGATGCGACTAGTAAACCAATCCAGGCAAGTTCCCCTATGCTAACAGCGCTGTCCATCAGTGGAGCTGTCTGGGGCCCCCAGAAAATGTATGTGAGGAAGCATTCAAATAGATAACCAGAAATGCTGACTTAAAAACTGGGGGAAAAAAAAGCACACTGAGTTTTGGCCACATCCTCTACCTCATTCCCTGACCTACCCTAAACTACAAAGCCTAGCCCTAAACTCAGCCCACCCTGGGCTGGGCTCTGCCCACTGAGCGGAGACGTCAGCACACAGGTGCACTTGATTGGACTGTTCAAGAAGGAGGTGCCCGAGGGACCGCAAGGCTGGAGGAGGAGGAAGGACAGCGGTGCTCCGACCCAGCACCCCAACAACAGGAGGCACCCTTTGCAGTCCTCTATCCTGCTCCGTCCTAGCTCCCCATAGTGCCTCGCAGCACCAGCGCCACCACAGGACTCATCCAGACCTTCCCGTTCCCATGTCCCTGCAGACTCAGTCTTCCCTTTGTCCCTCACCGGCCTCAGTGACAGCTACAGCGTGCATGTCCTATCTCTGTAATACCTCTGTAATCCCGTTCTCCTCTTCATTTACCAGTTCTTTTGACTGATCTGTCTGTCACCATAATTGGTCTGCTGTGTTTCTGTCCCATGACTTCCCCATTCCAGGCTGAATATCCATTACAAGAATGCCTCCATGGCCTCCCGTCCTATGGAGCAGCAGACTCTCACACTCACCACAGAGCTAGGAGGAACCTCGGGAATGAACGTGAGTTGTGATTCTCATTTCTTGCAGTTGGAGACAACGGATTGCAGTGCATCAAAGGCATGATGTGGGCCCATGTCCCTCAGGCGCCGAGCCTGGGCCTTGTATTTAGTGCCCAATCGTCTTAGGCCCAACAGCATCGCCTCAGTTACTTCCTGGGGGTTTCGTTTTTGCGGGCACGGCTTGACTTTGCTTCTGGCCCCTTTCTCGGGGAACACTATACTGTGATTCAGGGGCTTGACTGAAAATTTTGGCCACATCCTGAAAACACTGTGAATGTAGACACAGAGAAGACTCCAAATGAAGTTTATGAATGAATGATTCAATAATCCAGAACTTTGAGCATACCTTTTCTCATACCTCTTACTCACTCTGGATTGCTGTTAGCAGTGACCAACATCTGGATCCAATAACAATGGGCAAGTGTCATTTTATGGCTCCATAGACGCTGAAAGTCCTCCTGAGCTGGTTAAATGCTCCTTAATGCAACACAACACATGTTTCTGGGACTTTGTAAGAGCACACATTCTACTCATTACATGGGAAATGCATGTAAATTCACAACACAGTTTTATCAGGTGATGTTTCCACACTGGCAGGATAAAATATTAAAAATTATAAATAAAACCTTAATGGAACGAAATATTTTTAAAGAGCTAGTCTACTTTCCAAATTTCTGTCTGTAAATTCGGCCATAATAGAAAAATCTTGAATAATGCAAAGGGAGGGCAACGGACCTAAGGAGTTTTTCCTCCCAGTAATTTTTTGGGGCGACATGCGGCAGTGACAGCCGGCTACAAGAAGAGTGTGGAAGGTTCAGGGAGTGGGATCTGGTTGTTTACACATGTTTCCACTTCTCCAAAGCACCTCAGATTCTCTACCCAAGAATGTAGCCTCTGTCCTGAATGTGGGCTCTGCCCTGGGATAAATTAGCAAAAATAAGTCATGTGACTGAGCAGTCGCCAGAGTGAGGAGGCTGAGGCTCAAGAAGACTTCTGGGAGGAAGTAGGTCTCTATCACCAAAGGCAGACAAGCAGGGATCAAGACAAGAGGGCTAGAATTTAACTGTGGCCCATGCTGCTTAATTACATTTGCTTACTGTGAAATCTCACTGGAATTTGATTTGGGGCTTGTATCAGTAAGAGTCTTAATTTCTTTCCATGCCCCACACCCCTTGATTTTGAATAGCTGCCAACCTTAAAATTTAGGGGTAAAATATCCAATGGACCAGAAAAGCATATGGAGACAAGCTTTAGCAGAAACAAACACAGTTCACTCTGAGCAGCACACTTCGAGAAGATGTGCAAGAAGCAAGCTCTCAGAGAGGCCAAGAGCTAAGGCCTCCCAATTAACCTGCAGAAGAGATTGACACGAGGAACACTGTTTATATACTGGGTACCCAGGTTACACTCCATGCCAGTTAAATAAGAAAGTCCACGTGGAGCAGTGTTCTCTAAAGATCTCCTGATTTCAACGAGCCATGAAGACTCAGAGCACTGATATAGGAGAAAGGAAATGGTAGTTGAACTCAAAAAAAAAAAACAAAAAAAAAAGACCTTTGTTTGGTTTCTGAGTCTATAGTTTACCAGCTGGGTGTTCTTACAAAGAAATGTAAGCTTTTGCTGTCTCCGTTTTTTTTTTTTTCCTTTGATAGGGATATGACACCATTTTTCAAGAGCTATGGAAATTTTGAGAGCAAGGAGTGCAGCAGTTGCTGCTAAGGAAGGCTTTTATGAAGACTGAAGTGAAAATAGTCAATCATGCTCAGTGCAAAGTCAACTAAGTACTAATGGTAACGAACAGTCTTCACCTGTTTTCTGTTGCTTGTAGAAAATAAAGGTTGATGTGACTCAGAATCCTGAACACGGGCATGTTCCTTATTAGGGTGATACGTTGGTTAGCTCCTTTTGCGAGTGGAGACTCTGCCTGTCCCAAGTCAGGGACATGACACGGTGACACAGCGTACTAGCTCAGGCCTCTCTTCTTACAAAACCTCAGGCGCATGGGATAAATGTCAGCGTGATGAGGTGAGAAGCCGTGACTACGGGAGCAACTTCCTCTTTCATTCTGTAAACAGTGTTGACACTTGACTGTGTGGATGGAACTAAAAGAAGGAAAGCGGAGACATTCCACAAACTTCTGGGCTCTTTGAAAAGAATTATTGTTATGGTAAGCATACACAATATGAAGTCTATCCTCTTGCCCTGTAACAGATCCATCATACTATTGTTAATTGTAAACATAATGGTCTAAAAGAGATCCATAGAACTTAATCACCATTATTGAAACTGTACCTATTGGAGAACAACACTCATTTTTTTTAGGCAGCCCCTGGCAAGCACTAATTCAACTCTGCTTTCATGGTTTGACTACTTTGGAATTACGCTCTAAGTGGGATCATGCAGTATACATCTTTATGTGACTGGCTTGTTTCACTTAGCATAATATTCTCAATGTCTACCCATGTTGGAGATGATGTGATGTCCTTATTTATTAGGTTGAATAATATTTTTAGGGTCTTTTTTTAGTTTTGCTTCTTTGTTAATTTTAAGTGTTTTATTTTTATTTTTTAAATTTTTTGTACAATGCATTTCAGTCATGTTCCTTCATTCTCTCAATTCTTCTGACCCTCATACTACTTCATATTCTTTTTCCCTGTTAAAAAAATACAGTCACAACCACAACATTTTAATAAAATATGGAGACTATTTTGTCTTGGCCACTGCTCCTGATCTTGGGGCTGCCCTGGAGTGTGGTTGATAGACCAGTGACACTCCATTGGAGGCTGGGTTTTCCTCTTCCAGCAACTGTCACTTGTAAATAGCTTCTTGGTTGGGGGGTGACTTTATACCCACTTTCCCTTCTCTGTGCCGGGGTTTTGTGTGGTGAGAACTTGTGCAGGTCTGCCTGCTGTCACAGCCTCTGTGACTTTGTGTGCGTCTGTCCTGTTGTGTCTGGAAGGTGCTGTTTCCTTGGGGTCATCCACACCTCTGGGTCTTACAATCTTCCTACCTCCTCTTCTGGATAAATTCCTGAATCTTTTTTTCCTTTTATTGAAAATAGCTCTTTTTCTCACATATTGTATCCTGATTATGGCTTCCCCTCCCTCTACTCTCTCTGTTCCTCTCCACCTCCCCTTCCACCTGGATCTACCCCCTCTTTGTCTCTCAGAAAACAAACAGGCTTCTAAGGGATAATAATAAAATAAAATATAATAAGATAAAACAAAAACCAATACATTGGAATAAGATAAAGCAAACCAACAGAAGACCCCAATAAAAGATACAAGAAACAGATACAGATGCAGAGACCCACACATTCTTACATTGTGGAATCTCATTAAAAAACAAAACAAAACAAGACAGAAAAAAACAGAAAATGGAAGCTGTAATATATACACAAAGGACCTGTAAGGCAAAAAGAAATGAAAAATATAAATAAAATAAAGTAAAACTAAGATTAAAAAAATAAGTCCTGACATCACATTGTGAGACAAGGAACCTCCAAAGAGGCCATTGAGTTCTTTTTCTGTTGGCGTCTACTGCTGGGGGTTGCACAAATCCTAAGTGGTCTCATAATAAAAACCCAGAGCCATATATCAGGGTGAAAGCTGAAAGTTCAGAGAAGCAGAGCGAGCCACAGCTACCACCTCTTACCTCACCAACTCCTCAGCCCAACAGAGCCTCTGCAAGAGAGTGAACTCCTGTCTCCTCCCACCTTGTATTCCTTTCTCTGCCCAGCCATATCCCTTCCTGTTTCACCCTTCCTGGTGCTGGGATTAAAGGTGTGTGATCCCAAGTGCTGGATTTTTTAGACTGGATTGATCTCATGTAGCCAAGTGTGGCCTTGAACTCACAGAAATCCAGACAGATCTCTGCCTCCCGAGTGCTAGGATTGAAGGTGTGTGCCACCACTGCCTGACCTCTATGGCTAACTCTGTGGCTGGCTCTGTCCTCTGATCTTCAGGCAAGCTTTATTTCTTAGATTACAAATATATCGCCACAGCTGGGCATGCAGCCTACCCTTAAAAGGAGTTTGTTCCCCCAGTGAGACACCCTTGAAGAAAACTCAATTTTCATTTGCAAATGGTTATCAATTGGAAATGGCTTCTGGGTTAGGGATGGGGGCATGTGTCCACTTCCCCTTTTAGCTCTAGGGCTCTATCTGGTACTGACGCATGCGGGCCCTGTGCATGCTGCCTCTATTTCTGAGTTCATATGTGTGTTGATGCTGTTGGTGTAAAGAAAGGGTCTTGGTTTTGTTGGTGGTGGTTTGGGGTTTTTTGTTTGTTTGTTTGTTTGTTTGTTTGTTTGTTTGGTGTGTGTGTGTGTGTGTGTGTGTGTGTGTCCTCTGTGCCCTCTTCTGGCTTTTACACTCTTTCTGCCTCCTCTTCCATAGGATTCCCTTATCCCTGAGGAGAGGAATTTGGTGGAAATATCCCATTTAGACCTAAGTATTTCAAGGTACCTCTCTCTCTGCCTAAGGTATGGCTGTGGGTTTCTGCATTTGTTCTGATCTTCTGCAGGAGGAAGTTTCTCTGATGATTTCTGAGCAAGGCACTGATCTTTGAGTATGGCAGAATGTCATTAGGAGTCATTTAATTGGGTTTTGGGGTTTGCATTTCTTTAGAGCAGTAATATTTAGTTTTACCCTAGGTCCATGAGCTATCTCATCTCTAGTTCTTTGTCACTCACGCAGTGTTGGGTATGAATCCCATCTCATGGTGCAGACCTTAAGTCCAGTCAGACATTGGTTGTGTACTTCCACAAGCTTTGTGCAATCACTGCACTAGCATATCTTGCAGGCAGGACACCATTGTAGATCAAAGGATTTGTGGCTGGATTGGCGTTTACGGTTCTCTTTTGGTAGCGTACAGAGTAACCTCCTGTACCAAAGACACTAGAATGTGGGTGTGAAGGCTCTGTGTAGGCACCAGCTCAACTTATCCATATCCAATTGTGTAAGTGTTTTCTTCAGCATGAGGCCCTGCCATCAGTTTATGGAGAGAAACGTATAGTCTTGACAACAGACTGGGTTGCCTAGGGGTTCCCACAGAATTCCTTTGGCCAACAACTCAATTATATGTAACCCAATCCTGGTACTAGAAGCTTCATTTGGTGACAAGAGATGGTTAGTTGGGGCTCTGTCTCCCAGTTATTCAGCAATTTCATTTAGAACCCCTTCAAATATGTATAGATTTTACAAAGCTTCTGTTGTATTAGGTTTTCATACTATCTTTCAAATAGACCTTAATTTTAGCTGTCTCTTCCCCCCCCCCCCCCCCCGCCCCCGTGATCCTCCTGTTCCAGTCTTCCCCCATCCATCCTATAACATTCATAACTATCTATTCTGTTTTCCCTTTCTAGGGAGACCTATTTCTAACCTCTGTGGTTCTATGGATTATACCTTGGTTATTGTTGACTTAACAGCTAATATCATCATATAAGTAAATATATACCATATTTGTCTTTCTAAGTCTGGGATATCTCACATTGGACTATTTTTTTTCTCATTCCATCCATATACATGCAAATTTCATGATTTCATTTTTTAACAACTAAGTAATACTACATAGTATAAATGTGTGGTGATATATTGTATACCCCAATAAAGCTTGCATGGGGATTAGAGGACAAAGCCAGTTACCATATTAAACATAGAGGTCAGACAGTGGTAACACATGCCTTTAATCCTAGCATTTGGGAGGCAGAGATCCATCCCGATTTCTGTGAGTTCAAGGCCACACTGGGAACAGAGCCAGGCGTGGTAGCACACGTCTTTAATCCCAGTACTAGGAAGGAAGGGAGATGGCAGGGCACAGAAAGGTATATAAGGCGTGAGTAAACAGGAAGTCCCTCTGTTGTGGCTGAGGATTTTGTAGAGGTAAAAATGTGGCTGGCTTGTTCTATTTCTCTGATCTTTCAGCTTTCACCCCAATATCTGGCTCCGGGTTTTCTATTAATAAGATGGTTTAGCAATTCATGTTGCATAATTTACCACATTTTTTTTTATCCATTCATCTGTTGAGGGATATCTAGGTTGTTTCCAATTTCTGGCTATTGTGAATAGAGCAGCAATAAATATGGTTGAGCAAATGTCTCTATGGTAGCATGAAGCATCTTTTGGGTGTATGTCCAAGAGTGGTGTATGAGTTATATTTGTTTAGGAAAATGGCAGTAGTAGGTCCTTCTCTAGGGCTATGACCTTTCCAACTACCAGTTGTTAGCTAGGTTTACAGTTTCATGTTTTAGTTACCTGTTTACAGGGTAAGTGAAGCTGCTGACTTTTAAAAACTCAGATACATTTCTTAAATGCCTGGTTGAACCTTTCTGAACCAAAAGACATCTAGAGAAAATTTTGAAGGCAAATATTAATGTATTCAGAATATACATGTATGACACAATAGGAATATGTTGGCCTCATTCTGAAGCTATAAATCTTGGATTTGAGTTGTCTGTGGATATAAGCACTGTTGAATGTGGTACTGAAATTAAAACCCGGGATAGCTGTTGCGGCTCAGATTTGCTGTTCTGCATCATTGGAGAAGGCAGGCAGATTTCCCAATGACCTTTTGACTTGTCTTTGGCTGAGGTGGCCTGTGATCACTAAACAGTCTTGATTGACATTTTTGAGAAGATACCTGTTTGCTAATAGCTTGGCTATTTCTAGACTCTAATAGTTTTGAAAGTTCAAGACATTATTGGCAAAGATACTCAAAGGAGCTGAAGACAAAAAAAGATGGGCCCTTTGCAGCTCTTGCATATGAAATGGCAATAAGAGCCATTTGAATGGCTGATACTCCCTCCTGGTGACAGCTGTGGGCACGTGAAAGCTTGGGACTGCTCAGCTAATTGAAGTGCCCTGCTGGTTCTCTTTGCCCTCAAGAACCCCTCTGATAAATAGCTCTTGACCAGCTCCTTATATGGCTACAGAAAGCACCAAGAGTCTGTGATGTATTTTGGATGCAATCTGATTCTCATTTGTCAAGGGTCTCAGCCTTCAGCTCTGTAGTCAAGGGAAACTGCTGTAGGCTCCAGGGACTCTTGTGCCCTGGTCCCATCACGAGCACTTCTCCTCTGAAGAGTCCCCCTTATCTCGAAAGAGAGAAGTGCCTGCAGCTTGTCACCGTGTTGGAGAATGGCTCAGATAACGTGAAAGAACGCACATAAGGGAGATCAGAATCGACAAAGTTTCCCAAGAGAAAAGAGGCTCTTCACTTACTCACTTTTGGAAGGTGTTTGGAGCCCACTGAGAAGTATTACACGAGGCCCTTCAGCTACGAGGCAGGTTCTCTGATTTTGCCTGTTTACCACACTGAAGAACCACACCAGAAGGGAAGGCATCAGCTATAAGACCCATATCCCAGTACTTGACAACTTGTTCCCAAGGAGCATTGGCCTCACCTGATGAGCTCATGCAATTTGACTTTTTTGTTTGCTGTGATACTCCCAGAGCTGCAGGGAACCCAGTGCATAATATCTGCTGGGTGGGGGAAGCAAAGAAAGCAGGTGGTGGCTCACTAGTTTAGATCCTGTGGTAAATGCAAATAACACTGTGTTGTCATGGTGGGCTTTACTGAAGAGACTAGACAGATTACATCCTGTGAAAATCCCCCAAACCATCTCTAAATGGTGCTCCAACACAGATGCTTAAGTGCACTCTGGCCATCTGAAATGAAACCTCCATGTCTGTTGAGGACAGAGACTCCTGCTGGTGCCAATGCTGCAGAAGGAAAGACACTACAGCTTTCTGTCAGTGGCCATGATGGTTTCTGGCACCCCACCTCCTTTGTGTCCCATCAGCATAGATCCATGCAGGTGCAAATCATCACTGGCCCCCACAGAAGGTGACAGGCACTCAGTCAACCAGATGCCATTTCTACTCTCCCTTCCAGAAAACTCAAGAGAGAAATACTTTTCACCTTCCCCAGGTAGACTTTTCTGACTGAAGGCATGCCTTCCCTGAGGAGTGCACAATGGAAGGAGGAACGCTTCCAGGGAAAACAAGAAGCCAGGAATGGAACAGACAACTCTCTTGGGCTCCACTTGTGGCAGCCCATATTTAATGTGGAACTGTAACTGTGGAGTGTGAGCTATTCAGAAATGTATACCCTGGAGTATAACGGCACATAATATATGAGCTGGCTTCGGAGTAACATGTAATATGCTTAACATAACATTGCAACCAAGGGAGCCATTTTTAAAAATGGGAACAACAAAGGAGAATAAATACATTAATATAGAATGAGTGATGTGGGAGTGCCCTGTTAGCAGGGGATTTTCACACTCTGACATCAGATTTTAATTGCAGAGGGATCATCCTATTTGTCAGTAACCTGCTTTTAAAAATGTAAGATATAATTTGTTAGATATATGACCCAAAGGCTTCGGGGTTAGTGGGATAGCTCCTGAAAACCCAACATGGTAGAGTTGTACTTGGTTTGCTCCCAGGGGGAGTGATAGTTACTATAGTTCACCATAGCCACAAGGCTAGATTTCTACAGCTCTCCCAGAAGTAGTCAGGATTTCTTAGGAGAGCAAAGAACACTTGAGTTGTGGCAGTTGCCCTGATCCTGAATTTATCCACTTTGTTCAAACTCGTGTCTATGAGCAGGTAAAAGGCTCAAAACACTCTTGAAGGATCCAGAGCCATCATTCACGAACCAGACACAGGAACATCCCAGGCAAGCTGAAGTAGACATAGGATGTACCATCCCATTTGGGAAGTATGGGGCACTTCAGCCTGCATACACCTGGGATGTCTCTCTGAATCCTGTGTTGCTGGCTCCCTCCTGGGCTGGATGGATGAGATGGTTGTGGGAACTCCCTTTTGATTCAGTACTGCTCTAGGCTAATGTTTTCAGAAACAAATATTGTAAGATACTAATAAATATTTGGTGTCTGTCTGCATTTTATTGTGAGACAGAATGTCACTATGTAGCCCAGGCTAGCCTGGAATACGATACTCCTGCCTCAGCCTCCCAATTGCTGTGATTATAGCTGTCTGTCACCATTCACAGTTAGATGCCAATAAGGACTCTTTGTAAGAGGGAAAAGTATGGAGTCGGAGACAGGCAAGCAAGCATAATAGGGGCAGCCCTGGGTGGTAGCCAATATTGTGGGGCTCAGGGGTCAAACCTCCCTTCTCACTCTGCCTTTGTTCGTAAGGACAAAGACACGGGGACTTACTTAACAGACTGATTGGAGGATTAGAAGACACAGACATCAACTGGAGTGGGACATGGGCTGCCAGGTGCGGCAAATTTGAACCTGTCTCTTCAGGACATTTGCAGAGGTTAGCCTTAGGCCTGATGGGTTTGGCATTCCCCCTGATATGAATACCATCATCCTATATCTACCGAAGAACTGCAGAAAAAAGGTAGACTCAGGGCCAGTGAGCTAGTTTAGCAGGTAAGGTACTTGCCACCATGCCTGACTAACTGAATTCAGTCCCTGAACCCACATGGTGGAAGGAAAGAATTCATGACTACAAGTTGTTCTGTGATGAACACTATAGTATGCACATGCCTCACCTCACCAAGTTAAATAGACAGACAGGCAGGCAGACAGGCAAATAAAATGGGGAAAAAAGGGAAAGAAAGTCAGAGCTGGAGCAGTTTGGCCCCTTCCTCCACCTGCCTCCTTGAGCTTGGAAGCCTCATCCCATCTTCTCTAACCTTGGGTTTTCATCATAGGCTCTTCCAGTCATCAGACCTTCAGGCTCAACTTGAATCCCATTACCAGATTTCCTGAACCTCTAGTTTTCAGATAGTGTGTGCGCGTGCGTGCGTGCATGCGTGCGTGCCCATGTGCACATCATATGACCTCTGTTTCTCTGAAGCCCTCTCACCAATACTGTCCATGGAGTATCTTGCATAGTATCTGGTCATAACACACATTAACAGTCGTCATTTGGAGAATGTGGAATAAGAAGAAACACTACCTCTCAGATAGTCTTTTTAGTGCTGGGTGTGGTGGCACATGCCTTTAATCCCATGCAGTAGGGTTTCTGTAAGTTCAAGACTAACCTGGTCTACACAGCAAATTCTAGGCCAGGCAGAGTTACACAGTGACTCTTTCTTCTCCTGAAAGAAAGAGAAAGAAAAAAAGAAAGAAGGAAGGAAGAAAGGAAGGAAGGAGAGGACGGAAGGAAGGAATGAAAGAAAGAAAGAGAGAGAGAGAGAGAGAGAGAGAGAGAGAGAGAGAGAGAGAGAGAGGAAAAAAGGAAGGGAGAGAAAGAGAGAGACAGAAAATAGAGAAAAAACATCCTTCCTTGTTGAGTTGCTTTTTCAAGAATAAAACATTTTTTACATAATTTTAATAAATTTCCTTGGACTCTGATGGAAAGATGTTCCCTTCTGACTGAGTGGTGTCGTCTTTCTTATCCTTCGCTTCTGGTCTTTTCTACCTTTCTGCCAATGCTTACTGATGTGTAAAGTCTAGAGTAGAACGTCTTGATTTTTTTTCACTCCTAACCTCTCTTGACCTGAGATTGTTTTATGTGGCTCTGAGAGTATGTTTGCAAAATAAGTAAACAAACAAATATTTGCTAGGAATGTATCATAAGATTTATTTTGAACAATTCTTTGCTATACTTTTAAGATTACTGGTTACTAATGGTGACGGCAAATCACATAGCAATGAGATGGTTGTGCTCATTCATTTTTACACTCAGAAGTAGACCTTGCCTGATTATTTGGTACTGTGGAACATAGAGCACCTTCAACTATTTACAGGGTTGGTCAATATTTTGATGTTGTAATTGTCAGTGTCGAACTCTGTACATACATAGTACAAAATGGCAGAAGTATGTTTAGGGCCATTTCAGAAGCTGTTGGAAATTCTACCCTAGTCACAAGCCAAATTTTACTTATTGATATTTTTTTCTCCATGAAAATCAAGTCAGCAACTCTGTGGTGGTTTGAATAAGAATGGCTCCCATAGGCTCATATATTTGAATGCTTAGTCACCAGGGAGTGGCACTATTTGAACGGATTAGAAGAACTACTAAGAAGTGTGGCCTTGTTGGAGGAAGTGTGTCACTGGGGATAGCCTTTGAGGTTTCAAAAGCCTAAGCCAGGCCCGATGGCTCTATCTCTCTACTTGTGGATCAGGGTGTAGTTCTCAGCTACTACTCCAGAGCCACGTGTGCCACCATGCTCCCAACCATCATGATCATGGACTAAATCTCTGAAACTATAAACAAGCGCTCAATTAAATGCTTTCTTTTGTAAGAGTTGCCTTGGCCATGGTGTCTCTTCATAGCCATAGAACAGTGACTAAGACACACTCATACAGCAAAGAGTGTGTGTGTGTGTGTGTGTGTGTGTGTGTGTGTGTGTGTGTGTGTG
>CABHPR010156135.1:5100-27244 GCA_902168415.1 Peromyscus melanophrys
CATCCATCCATCCATCCATCCATCCATCCATCCATCCATCCATCCATTTATCATCTGTCTGTCATCTACCATCTATTTCTCTATCTCTCTTTGTATCTGTCTGTCTATCTCTCTCTATCATCTATCCATCATATCATCTATCTGTCTCTCTAGGTGGGCTACTGTTACTTTAGAGTTTGACTTAAAGACTCATTTGTCCACTCCTCCCCTACTGCTAGGTTACACTATTTCCCTTCTCCAATCACTATTCTGCTAAATTTTAGGACTTTATTCTTTACTGCTTTAGCATCCTTTCCCCCTTTTATTGAAAATAGATGTTTTTCTCACATAATATACCCTGATTACCATTTTCCCTCCCTCTGATCTTCCCAGTTCTTCCCACCTCCTCTCACATCTGGATCCAGTCTCTTTTGGTCTCTCATTAGAAAACAAACAGGCTTCTAAAGGATAATAATATAATAAATGTAATCTAATCTAACAAAACTTAACACATTGGAATTGGACAAAACAAACAGAAGGAAAAGAGCCCAAGAGAAGGCATAAGAATCAGATTCCCACTCATGTGCATGTTCAGGGATCCCATGAAAACACTAAACTGGAATCCATAATACATATGTAGAGGACCTTGTACAGACCCATGCCGACCCTGTACATGTTTCCTCAGTCTCTGTGAGTTCATATGAGCTTTGATCATGTTGATTTTAGAGGATCTTGTTTTCTTGGGGTTTTCCATCCCCTCTGGCTCTTACACTCTTTCTGGCCTCATCTTCCTCAGGGTTCTTTGAGCCCTGAGGGGAGGCAGTTAACAGAAACATTCCATTTAGGCTATGTCTGGCTGTGAGTCTCTGTACTTGTTCCCATCTATTATAGGAGGAAGCTTTTCTGATGTTGGCTGAGCAAGGCACTGATCTATGAGTAGAGCAGAATGTCATTAGGAGTCATTTTATTGCTACATTTTTTTATTATTAATTTTTAAAGCAGTAGTATTTGGTTTTCTCTTAGGTCCCTGGACTATGTAATCTTAGGTTCTTTTTCCTCCAAGCAGTGTTGGCTTCCATCTTGTGGAGTGGGCCTTACGTCAAATAAGACGTTGATTGGTTAACTCCCACAAGCTTTGTGCCACCATTGCCCTAGCATATCTTTCAGACAAGACAGCATCGGAGATTGTAGGGTTTGTATTTATGTTTCTCCTTTGATATATTCAGAGTATCTTCCTCCAAAGATGCTAGAACCTATGGGAAGGCACTCTTGGTACTGGAAGCTTCATCTGGTGACAATAGATAGCCAGTTGGGGCTCTGTCTCCTGCATTATCTGTCTATTTCATTTAGATAGCCTTCATATATATAAATTTTAGAAAGCTTCTGCTGTATTATATGTCCATAATACCCATCCAATAATCCTTAATTTTAATCTATATCTCCCCATATTCCCTCCCTCATCTCCTTCTCTCCTCTTTCTCCCTACTTGATCCTCCCCTTCCAGTCCTTTCCATCCATTCATAATTATCTCTTCTATGTCCCTCTCCTAATGAGATCTGTCTGTCCCCTCAGTCCCTTACTGTATACCTAACCTCTGTGGTTCTACAGATTGTAGCTTGGTTATCAATGACTTACTAGCTAATATCCTCATATAAGCAAATACATGCCATATTTGTTTTTCTGGGTCTCGGATACCTCAGGATGATTTTTTTTTTCTAGTTCCATCCAATTTCCTGGGAACTTCATGTTTTCATTTTTTTAAATGGCTGAGTAATACTCTATTGTGTAAATGTATCACATTTTCTTTATCCATTCTTTTGTTTAGGTATATCTAGGGTTTTTTTTTTTTTTTCCAATTTCTGGCTATAATGAATAGAGCAACAGTGAACATGGTTGAGAAGTGTCCTTGTGATAGGATTAATCATCCTTTGGGTATATGCCCAAGAGTGGTACAGCTGGATCTTGAGGTAGATCGATCCCCATCTTCCTGAGAAATCACCACACTAATTTCCATAGTGGCTGTATAAGTTTGCACTCCCATCAGCAATTGAGGAGTGTTCCCCTTACTCCACATCCTCGCCAGCATGAGCTGTCATTTGTTTTTATTGGTCTTGGCCATTCTGATGGTGAAAAATGAAAGCTCAAAGTAGTTTTGATTTGCATTTCCCTGATGACTAAAGTTGTTGAACATTCCTTTAAGTGTTTCTTAGCTATTTGAGATTTTTCTTTTGAGAATTCTCTGTTTAGATCTGTACCCCGTTTTAAAATTGGGTTATTTGTTTCCTTGATATCTACTTTTTTTGAGTTCTTTATGTATTTGAGCTTGAGCTACATAGTAAATTCAAGGCCAACCTGGTCAGCTTAGACTCTGCCTCTAAAGAAAAAGTAGAATGTGTGGTTGGGAGACAGCTTAGTGAAGTAGTTGCCTGGCATGTGCGGGTTCCTAGGTTCAGTCTCCAGTACCACATACACTCATAAATGAGACTGTCATGTAACTTACTGAATTATTTCAGGACCTTTTTGGGGGATGACTTGATAAGTCAGGGTAAATGGAGAGAAGGGTAAGGAACAGGCAGTCCTTTTCTGTTAAAGAGCTATTGCCTGTGCTTTTGATCTTATACTCACTAAGAAGGCAATTTCTTGTGAGATCATGAAGTTATGTGTAGGTTGTCCATTGTAAATATAGTTGTTACTCACTATAAAAGTATAAGAATTAGAAGTGATCCAGAAGTGTGCTGATGTGACTTATAGGCTCCTCTGACCTGGAAGCCATGAAACAAACTCAACAGCTTTGCAAGCTGAAGAGAAATGAAATAAAAAATATTTTGATTATTTTAAATTATATGGTTATGGTTCTGTGTGTGTGTATGTGCACATGAATGCATGTGCCCAAGGAGGCCAAGGGTGCCCTTGGAGGTGGAGTTAAAGGTGTTTCTCAGTCACCTGATATGGGTGCTGGGAATTGAGCTTGGGTCATCTGAAAGAGCAGTATGTGTGCTTAGCTTATCCACTGAGGCATCTCTTTGGCCCCTGAGAAATGAAAATTTTAATGCAGAAATAATTTGATATTCTATCCCTGGCACTACATTTCCACATTAAACTGACTTGGTTACATAGCTGTCCAATTGACCAGAATATTTTCCCTTGTAGAACATTATTTTATTTCCTTTCAGTTTGTTGTATTGTTTTTCAATTTGTTTGAATAGTGAGCACCTTTCTTTAAACATTGCCAGTGATCCTGGTCATACGACTTCATATCCACAAGCAAGTCAAATCAGATTCCTTTCTAATAAGTCTTGCTAGCAGCACTCACCTGATATCTATATTTTTTTAAATGATAATGATGGGGACCAGAGAGATGGTTCTGCAGTGAAGAGCACTGGCTGCTCTTGCCCTTGCTGCTCTTGCCCTTGCAATCCTCAGCACCCACATGACAACTCACATCTCCTAACCCCAGTTACAGGGATCCAACACTCTCTTCTGGCCTCCACAGGTACTGGGCATGCATGTGGTATACATACATGCATGCTGCCCACACAGCCATACACATAAAATAGATAAATAAAAATTATGATGAAGGAAGATGTTTGATATTTTATTTTTGGAACATGGAAAACTTCAGGGGTAGGAAAGGTTAGGACAGAATTGTAATCATGACAACTGGCTGGGACTTTAGCTGTCTGTGGCCTTGGAAAGAGGAGTTTGGAAAAAGGTACCCCAAATGATTTCACCTGTTTCAGAATTCAGATCTCCTCTCTCTTCTGCATGCATAGCCTTCTCCTCATACAACACCAAATGAGTTACTAATATTATGGCCATAGTTATTCTGTGAAGAGTGATAGTTTTTATGGGCTCATTTCTGAATATCATTAGACTGACTTTGAACTTGCTGGTGGTGAGTCTGGCTTTGAACTCCTGATCTTCCTGCTTCTGTCTCCCAACTGCTGGGATCACAGGTGTACACCACCACGCTCAGCTTAATACCATTGTTTCTAAGAGAGAACGTATGTTCTGCTTCTGAGTGATTTGTCAGTACATAATTGTAAACTAACAAATCTGAGTTGTATAGCATTAGCAACGTAAAAGAAGATAATGCTGGCTGTGAAACAGCACGCTGTTTGACCTGCTGCCCACATTCATAAAGGAGGGAAGGGACTTCTCTGCTGCTTTGGTTCCTGTTTGCACAGACACTACAGTGGCTGTGTTGATGGCCACAGGCAGGACTTATGGTGACTGTGTTGATGGCCACGGGCAGTACTTACAGTGGCTGTGTTGATGGCCACGGGCAGCACTTACAGTGGCTGTGTTGATTCAGTTGCTGGTGAGGCTGGAAGATTGTGTATTCTGGTGTGTCCAGTGCAGAGCTCTGACTCCAGCATCTTCACTGATGACCTCGCTGGACACAGATGATTAATTTCGCTCTCTCTGAGACTGAGCTGCCTTTTCCTTTTCCAGATTTCTGTGATTACTGTTTGATTTATCAAATGAGGTATTGTCATAAAGTTTAGAAAGTATAAAATACACATTTTAAATATCAACTCCTCCCCCCTTTTTTTCCGGAGTGACAAACATACCAAGTGCCTGGAGAGTTTTGTACTTTTCATGGGAAATGAGAGATTTATTTGTATCTTCTTCAGCAGTCAAATAAGGATTTAAGACGGAAATTATGTTTCTTTAGATAAATTAACTTTGAAGATTCCATGGAAAAACCTTTATGGAGAAGCAGTCGTTGCCACCCTAGAAGGATTATACCTGCTTGTGGTCCCTGGAGCAAGTATGTTGTTTTACATTGTAATCATTCAGTGACATTGAAATCAAGTGAAATTGTTCCCCTCTGAAGTTCTCTAATATAAAGAGGAGCAAGAACGTATGTAAGACACTGATCCTGTGTTCATAGGGCAGTGAATAAGCATACCGTTATATATGCAGACATGTGTGTTGTCACATTTGTGTACCAGGTGCTATTCTGTTGTTGATGAAGACAGTATATTCAGTCTATTTTAACATTACTCCCCACGAGTACTTATTTGGTATCTGAAACTTTTTTAAGAGTTGTTAGGCAGTTGTTGACAGATGTACTATTGAAGAATGAATTGAAGTAAGAAATTTAACATGTACCAGTATGTTAAGACTGGAAACTTTCCCCATATTTTGTTGCTTCTAATTTTAAACAAGTGTTCTTTCACACGTGTATACCAGGTTGTTTCTTCCTTAGGAATAGCAATATTTTAATAATAGTTAATATTTTGAGATACTGAAGCTTGATATCTTTAGTTATTGCTGTTTTCAGCTGAGATGGACAATATGAGAAACATCTGAATGCTTTGGGAAAAATTACTCAGTTTCCCAACCATAATATGGATATAGTGTTTATTTTTCATCTTGCTTGTTTCACTTTCTACAGTATTAGCTTCCTTGTTTAGTAGTTACCAACTGAATACATACTTCTTCAGTGCTTTTTGTGTATCATGGTTGTCAAGGTGATACTGAAAAGTTTTGAAAGGTAGTGAATATTAACTGTTTCTTTGCTATTATGAAATACTATGATTATTTCCCTTTTTGTCTCTTAAAAATTGTTTTTATAGTTCATCATACAGATAATGCCTCTCATCATGGCAGCTTAATATATGTGCTACTATATTTCATTCAAAAATCTCCTTCTTATAGATTTTTTTAACTTTTGTATTTTCTTAGAATATTATCAGATATGAGATTACAGATAAAATGATGTGTTAGGATTATTAATTGTCCCCCAAATATTTTGTGAAAGAATTTTATCAGTCTACATTAATACCAGATAATAGATGTAATTACTCATTTTTTGTTTGTTTATTTGTTTATAGTTTTTTTTTTTTTTTTTTGAGGCAGGGCTACTCTGTGTAGCCCTGGCTGTCCTGGAACTCACTTTGTAGACCAGGCTGGTCTCGAACTCGGAGATCCTCTTATCTTTGCCTCTGGAGTGCTCAGATTAAAGGTGTGCACTACCACACCCAGCTTTTATTTATTTTAAAAATTTATTTATGTGTATTTGTGTGTGCCTGTGTGAGTTTACGCTCACCACATGTGTGCAGGTGCCCCTGGAGGCTGGAAGAGGGTGTCAGATCTTCTGGAACTTGTGAGCTGCCTGATGTGGTGCTGGGAGCCGAACTTGGGTCCTCTGCAAGAGCAACAAATGTTCTGAACCACTGTACCACATCTCTAGCACTCACCTATTTTTGTAGAAACTAATTTTTACCAGTCAGGCAGTGGCAGCGAGTATTCAGACCCATTTTTCTGTCTTCTGCTTTTCTCTTTGAGTTATCTACCCAGCCTTTCCCATCTTTTCTGTTTTTAGCTACCTTCCCCCTTCTAATTTCTGTCCTTTTTTCCTTTGTGATGCTTTATAAACAAATAGGAATCATTTATGTGCAAATGATTTTATATAATCATTTAATGTAATTTTTATGTAAAAATGTAAATTTTTATAAGGTTAATCTTTGCAGAAGTGTTTTTTGACATATAAAAATGTTGTTAGCATATGATTATAGCGAAGTTAAAGTTTCCCATTTGTGTGCTGATTCACTTCTTTTTGTGAGAATTAACTGTGTGTTTTTAGGTATTAAGTATGATGCTGAGAAAGAGGAAAAATCCTTGCAGGACATTAAACAGAAAGAACTTTCCCGAATTGAAGACGCCCTTCAAAAGGCAGCAGAGAAAGGTACAGCAAGTTTGTTTTAAATACCTAGACACTTATATTTCAGACATATTTATTATCATTTCCTACCTTCTTTTTTCTGTGTTTTTTGTTTTTTTAAGACAGAGTTTTTCTATGTAGCCCTGGCTGTCCTGGAACTTGCTCTGTAGACCAGGCTGGGCCTTGAACTCACAGAGATCTCTACCTGTCTCTGCCTGCCAAGTGCTAAGACTAAAGGCTTTCATAGACTTTCTTAAGCTCAGTTCCAAAGAAGGAACCTTCTTTTCCAGTCTTAAAATGCTATGTATAAATATTTCATTGACCAACATTGAGGATGGGATGCTTTTGTCTGGTGACTGTTTTATTCTAAGTTTCTGAAGCTTGCTGTGCTTTGAATAACATTGAGACAGGTGTATTTGATGTGTGGCATTCATCTTAACCTGTGTTTTTGTAAGATGACAAGGTTAAGCTGTCACAGTGCAGACGTGGCAAGGCGCTGCTGCTGTGATCCTGTTCCCCATCTCTTCAGGAGATAAACGATTTCCACAACAAGTCTTCTTGTTCAGGTCTCACCATTTTAACACCCTCAAACATTTCTGTTTTTATCTAAGATAAATTTGATAACTATGTTACATTTTGATTTTGACTTTGGTTTCTAAAGCCAGAACAGAATGAAATGAAAAGCATCATTAGTCTGGAGTGTGATGATTGAAGCACTCTTCCAGATTCCAGCTTGTTAATCTCTTTAAAATCAAGCCATGTCTGTTTCTGACTGAGGTATAACTTACTAGTATTTCACCTCATTTTCCAGTCATTTGGTGTGTGTGGGTTTCAGTGATGACAACTGATAGTTTCTGATAATGTAAAGCAAATATTTTTGAATTTTTGTTGTTTCACTCTGTGTACAAAATTTCTTTTTTCTACAAAGAAAATTTTCTACAAAGAAAAAAAGGCAAATATTAACTTAAAAAATGACCTGAATTTACAGTTACACACAGGGAGGGCTCTTTCTGTCGCGCTGGTAACATGAATCAGTGAGAACTCTATTTTGAAATGACTTCTTGAGCTGAGTGTGGTTGTTTAGCTCTGGCTACTCTGGAGGTTGATGTGGGATACCCCGTGGCCCAGTAGTGTGGGCTAGTCTGGGCAACATAGGAGACCCTTCTTAAACAGTTGCAACAACAGTATCTGCTCCTGGAGGTTCCTGGTCACTGACCCTAATCCCTTTTTGTCTGAAGAATGTTTTTCTTATGCAGAAATGTTGATTCTTTGCTAGAAGTTACTAATGCCAGTCATAATACAGAGGCTACTATAACGGAAGAAAATGGTTCTCTTTTCCACTTTAGAATGTTGCCTTTCCATTGAAACTTAAATAGTTGCATCTTTAGGAAGAGTTTTCTTTGTGTTCTTTCTTTGTACAGAATAAAACATGCTGAGGTTTTCTGAGGGAAGTCCCATAGGATTTTTAAAAACCAGATTTGTTTCATTAGTGTATGTAGAAATAGTTCAATAAAAATGAGGTGTGATACTTGGAGAGCGCTAGAATTTCATTTCTTTCTGTAGAATTTCCAGAGTAAGTATATTTTCTTAATTCACATGCACACACACACACACACACACACACACACACACACACACACACTGTGCACATATATGCACACACATATATCCATCTAGGCATAATGACATATTTAGGTATACTGATACATAATTACACATTTATAGTAACATATGTAATTAATATGTTACCTTTTGTGAAATCTCCAACTCCCTTTTTGGTAGGACTACTTGTAATTGCTTAAAAAGTATTTTAGTATTTCCAGTGCTCTGTAAGAAGGTGTGAACTGATCTGTTTTAGTAATTGATAGTTTAATTGGGATACTGATAACGTCCTATACATTTTGTCCTTTGTGCTTATGAGATTTTGACTGCTAGGTATTTAGTGCTTAGCTCCGAGCTGACAAGTTTGGGTCTGGTGGAGACTCGTGATTTCTCTATAGAGGGTGAAGAGATCCGGAGCTGGTCCTGCATGAGTAGGTCTATTAGATCTGCACAGTATGTAATACAAACATGGAAGCTTCTTGGATGAAAAATTTTAGGATTTGTTGGAATGTATTTAAAATTCAGGAAATGGGGCCAGGAGAGATGGCTCAGGGGTAAAGGCACTTGCCCCCAAGCCTGAAGACCTGAGTTCGATTCCCCAGACCCACCCTTCCCTGATGGAAGGAGAGAACTGGCTCCTGCAAGTTGTTCTCTGACTTCTGCTTGTGCACTTGTTCACACATAAATACGTAATAAAAACATAATATTAAAAAAATAAAATTCAGAACGTGAAATTCAGGTTTTCACGTACTGGTTCCGAATGTAAAATAGTTGAATTTAGTAATTGTTCTCAATATGCTGAGAGATTATTTTCCTGTAACTGAAGAAATTCATTTGATCATTTTGACTGCATTGTAAATATTCTTTCCTAGTTTCCATGGCTATGCATCATCTTCTTATGATGCTTTTCATGTGAATGATAACTATGTCCTTTAAATACTTCACCTCTTACCATACTAATTAACACTTATTACCTAATTATCACATTTCTTTAGACTTACCTTCCTAGTCTTTCTTGGTTTTAAAGCGCAATGGCACCTTTGCCTGTGTAGCGACTTGGGGAGATAAGGAGAGGGGGTGCTCCGGCCTTCATGGGCAGATGATAAGAGCAAAGATAAAACCCTCATGTTGACATACCTGAAAACATGTAACTTCTTAAAATACCGTTACCATTGTTTGGAACAAAAACGGAAGTTTTTCATTTCACTTTCAGTGAATTTACTTAGCTGTAAAAATAACCTTTTTCTCCTCTCATTTCTCTGGAGTGGCTTTCTGTACTTGGGAAGGCAATTACACACAGCTTCCCATATGTTAACTTCCGTATTGAAAATGTTAATTTCACAAGGTAATATACACGTACACTTAAAAATCCAATGGTTCCCCACGACACTTAGGGTGATAGGTGGCAGTCCCCTGTGCACACTTTGCTCTCCTTCACACCCTTTTCTTCGAGATCAGCTTATGTTTTAGGAGCATCAATGCTGTCATTTTCTGATTTGCTAATGTCTGACATTACCCCAGACTTCTTGTTATGGGCGTCAAGGAGTTTGCATCTTGCTGTTTCTTTCCACGCTAACTCCCTGTCTTCTTCTGTTGACATGAGCCCCAAAGGCCACGGCGCGATGCCCTCTGCATCTTCTCAAAACCTGGATAGGCCATGACTTGTGGCTAGTTACTCTCTGTGACTAGGCTTCATTTGGGAGGGAAATGGGGGAGGGTGCTGTGACTCAGTGGGCAAAGGGTGCGGGTAGCCTGTCTGCAAGGAACATGTCACACTAAAGTAAGATGAGATTTTCTCATCTGACTTGAAAATGAATGGCAGATGTCACAGGAACATGGGCAGAATGACAGGCGGGGAGAGAATCCAGACAGCAGATCCGTGTTGTGTTTGAAAATGAAAATTATAGCAAGACCTGAACCATCACTGCTGTTTACCTGCCCTGACCAGTTTGATGGCTCCGACTCTCACGATGGAGAATTTTTGGTGTAATAGGAAAATACGGTTTGTATGTGGAAAGGTCGGACCTGGTGTCACTGGGAATGTCTCCTTAGGAGTGGGTGGTTTTACTGTCACCAACTCTCCACTCTCCCTGTCACATGGTTTCTGAGTCTTTGCAGTTAAGTTTGGGTGCGTTTCCCATGCAAAACTGAAGGTGTCTTACAATGCTTTGCCTTTCGGTTTCTGCTGCCATGGGATGCAGGTGCACACTCAGGGGAGTTCATGTATGGCTTGGAGAACTTGCTTTACAAGGACGTCAAGCCTGGTGGGTATGCATGGTTAATTATACTTCACTTTGTGAATGTGATGTTCTTATCCATGCCTGAGCGTTTAGTGGAGTCCATTCGATGGTGTGCCACCCTTTGAGAAATATGGAAATGTAATTCATGTTCACACCCTCGCCCTCCCTCCCTCTTCCCTCCCCTCTGCAGCCATTCACTCATTCACTGAGTCTTTTGAGTGTCTTCTGGGGCAAACTCTATGCTGGGGGCTTAGTGTTTGTGGATTAGCAAGCAGAGTTCACTGCCCCTGTGGAGCCAGCTCCCATAGCGGCAGATGATTATGAAATTCCTGCTGCCCTTTGGCCTTAGTTTCTAGTACAGTAGTAGTCCTGCCCACCTGACTACTTTCTCATGCTTACAGCAGAGATTTTCAAACTTGCAAGAAGCAGTAAGGTGATTTTTTTTTTTTTAATACTTCATTCAGAGTATGAAGGCGGAACTTCTGTATCTTCTCATGCCCTCCTTGATTGTGGAATCTTCTCTAGTCTGCTGCCCCGTGCAGTGTGTTGAAACCTGAAGCTTCACAAAGGCAAATTGAAGGCTGTTTGCTGTAGGATTTAGAAGGGAACCTTTTATACACTAGGATTTGTACCAGATATATAGCAACAGTTTTTACTATTTTAAATAAAATGTTACGTTTTTGTAACTCTTCAGGAGTTTTTTTAATGTTAATTTAATCACACTTTAGATTTGCTTGGACTAAATGGTAAATGGATCTGCATCTTAAATTTTAAACAATGAGTGCTATGTTAGAATTCTCATGCAGATAGAAGCTTCTTTCATATTTATGTTCATTTTGACAGTGGGGAGAGCTTGCATGGCAGAGTCACAGCATTAAGTGAAATTATCCCGAGGACAGTTGTTCTTTTTACAAATCTGCCATGGTAGAGACCACGGCTGACTGCTGATTGTTACTTTGTTCAATACAGAGGATAGTATGGGAAATCTCAGGGCTCATTGTGCAGTTTTATAGGCCGTAATGAACTGGCTCTCTGTTGTCACTGGGGCCAGGGTTTTCTGGTCTATAAATGGATGTTGGTGACCCATTCTAATACGTTACACAATCACTGGGCCTTGTTAAAAGTCAGCAGAAGTCACAGCGAAGGACCTTAACTGATTTGTTGCCCTTCTTCTTTTAGATTTTAAAGTAATCCTGGATAAAGTGAGGCTCGTGGTGCAGTGAGAAGAGTTCCTTTGATGCTGGCCTCATTCCCTTAGCTAGGAGCTAATGTGTTCTTTCTGACAGTTTCCCCTTTCAGTTTCCAAGTGCATAGTCTTCCCTTATTTCACACCACTTGTTTTTGTTTTTGAACTTTAGAGCAGCCATCCTCGGAAAGGCAGAGCCAGCTATTTTCATAATACTGTCAAAGCATTTAATTTATCACTGAGTTGACTTTTGTGTGCAGGGGTACAAGCAGTGGCTTGTAAACTCAGTGGCTGTCGTGGGCTGATCCCGGACACCTCACTGGACTACTAGTCATTGTATTCTTTGCTACTGTGCACTCATTACAAGACAAAAGAAAATGAAGTGTGCCAGTACTTATTAATGTATTTCCTTGGTAAAATAGAATTTCAGTTTTAACAGACATTGGTTCTTGAGCAGGTCTCTAAAATTTTGTGGGACACAAGAGAAAGTATGTGTGAAGCCTTTCTGAATGCTGAGGCAGGTTCTTTCTCAAGGATGGTTATTTGTGCAGACGTGGGAGTTGTTAGCTGAAGTTGCTTCTTATGGAGAGAGGCCGTTTTTTTACTTGGAAGATTGACCGATTGTCATCATTCAAGTTTGAGTGTGTAGCTCCTTCACAAAACAAAGTAAAAGTGAACCAGCGTATTTGAGTGGTAACACTTTGTACTTTGAAGGAAACATTAGAATGTTAAGAAGCCCTCGTTTGCCACCTTGAGCTAACAGCCACCCTGGATGGCCAGACTTTCCCATGAGACTGGTGGTGATTCCAACAAGTGTGCCTCTGTGTAAAACAGTGACAAGACTGGACCTGAGGAAGGCTTGCCCAGCTCATTGCAGCGGGATTTCCTTATAGCCAGTGAGGGATGAGTCATGGGTGTGTGAAAGGCCCACGTAATGTGTGAGGAGGCCAACTGATTGTGATCTCACTGACTCTAAGACTATAATTAAGAAACTCTATTTACTGAACTTGAGTGCATTCCCCATTATTACACAAAGAGACCATGAAAACACTTTTCATTGTGTACTTCAATCAGAACAGCATATTTCAGTGGATTGAAGGCAGAAGCAGATATGTGAATCCAGCCATCTTCTACTAAGCCAGATATTAAGGGGATTCGTAAAAATGAAAAATCACATGCTTCTCACTGTGACTTTAAATTGTGTGTGTATACAATATATATGTATACACATACAATATATGTATATATAGGGCATAATTATAAGTAATCAAATGATGCTTTAATATTATTTTGAAAGAATTAAGAAAGTAGTTTCTGTTTTTATTTCCAGCATGGTAAATATGAATAATTATAGCCTATATTACTTAAAATCTCTTCAAATTGCCTATGCTTTAAATGTGAATTAACGGGTCCTGAGACCAAAGTTTTGAAAACTGTTTTAGAGTATTTGAGAGTCAATACATTTATTCTTCATTAGATTAATTAGGGACTTTCATCACTATGTAGCACTCCTGTAGATTTAAAATGGTTTGAGGAGGACTGACATGATGTCCCTCATGCTGACACTGAAGACTGTACAGGGTCTAGACCACCTGTGAAGCTAGAGAGTTAACAGCTGGAATGGTTTCTGAACAGTGCTGATTTTTTACTTTTTTCCAAGTGGTGTTTCTTGAGAACTCAGTCTTTCTGTATGTTTGATTTATGGACTGGAATCAGGAACTGTGACTGTGTTAGGAAATGCTGGTGTCTGCGCTATCCAGCTTCTGTTATATATGTAAGTGCTTTCTTCTGGAAACTCAGAGTTTATTTCTGTAATCCAAGTTCACACCTTAATTTTATGGTAGAACAGTTTGCAAATATCAACAAAACAAAATAGAGTTTACAACTATATACAAATATATTTCCATTTTATTTATGTATTTTGTTATAATGTTTATGTGTAGATGTTTTAATTCATTTGAACAGACAAATATTATGTACTTTTTGCTTACATATGAATCTCTGTCCTTGGAAGCCTCCTGCTGGATAGGAACCTCTTGCTCACTGGCAAGAGAATCAGGCAAACACTTTAGATACGATGCCCTCCCTGTTTATTAGAATTTTGTGTAAGGTACAGGCCCTGGTGTTGCTCGAGTTTTCCTGCCTGGCCCACAGTCAGGACAAATCTCTCTCACCTGCCAGTCCCACAGCCGCTCAGACCCAACCAAGTAAACACAGAGACTTATATTGCTTACAAACTGTATGGCTGTGGCAGGCTTCTTGCTAACTGTCCTTTTATCTTAAATTAATCCATTTCTATAAATCTATACCTTGCCACGTGGCTCGGTAAAGATACCGGCATCTTTACATGCTGCTTGTCCTGGCGGCGGCTGGCTGGCTCTCTTCCCACCTTCCTGTTCTTTTCTCCTCTCTGTTAGTCCCGCCTATACTTCCTGCCTAGCCACTGGCCAATCAGTGTTTATTTATTGACCAATCAGAGCAACACATTTGCCATACAGAACATCCCACAGCACCCTGGGGCTGCTAGAGGAGCTGTGAGAAGCTTCAGACAGGCAGCAAGTCATACAGCAGGATGTTGGACACGAGACAGCCAGGGATGCCTAGAAGATTGCTCAGCAAAGGATGGCAGCCATTTACAGAACCATGTGTAGGGAGGCAGTAGGCATTGGCATTATGTGTGTTTTGTAGTTCATGACTGGCAGGAGTCACAGAGATAAGGCCTGTGTCATGCAGACATTTGATTTTATCTGGCAGGCTGCAGAGAGCCTTTGAATGATTTTGAACAGGGCATTGATGGGCTCAACAGTATTTTAGATGCAGTAGCATGCAGAAGGTTCTGTAGCAGAAGGTGAGGATGGGGGCAGAGTCAGGAGAATGCCCTCAGGGAGTTCAGGTCACAGCTGATGCCTGGCTGCCTGTTGAGTAGAACATTCACAGGCTGGGTAAGCAAGGTGTTGGTTAATGTGAAAATGTCAAATAAAAAGGATGTAGTTTAAAGGAGTAACTGCTAGTTGAATGTACTGTTTAGTATACAGTTTATGCCCTATGCCCTCATACTTTTATGAGCTCTAAGGCACGCCTAAGCAGTTCCAGTTTGTGAAGGGTATCATCTAGAGAGGCCATCAGCACTCAACCCTTTCATCCCATTTGTATCCCTGTGTCCCTGCCACACATTGCTCAAAACCTTTCCCTGAAGGTTTTATATCATCACCATTACATTTCCAATATTTTGGTAACATTGAATTGTAATTGACACTGTAAATGTGTAGTCAGAAGTATTAAAACGCCATTGGGAATGGCTATATCCTATCCATATTTTGTATAATTGTTCCTGCCAAGCTCTTCTCTAGATTAAAGGTTGTTCTTTAGTGCACAGTGTTAGTCTAGTAAAGGAAGTGCGTGAGTGTGAGTTTGTGTTTGTGTTGAAGTAGTAGGTCAGTCAGTGTAATGTGAAAATGTCACATGTCACAGCGGAGGTAAGTGACGCTGAGCTTTGATGTCAGGAAGAATTCTCGTGTTTTCTTCCCTGTCCTCTTGCCTGCTAACTTGACTTTTATCCTTTTCTCACTAAAATGCTTCCACTGAGAAGGACGTAAGCGTAAAAAGCACAAAAAACATTTTAAGAAACGTTTTAAAGGTCTTGATCGCTCCAAAGGTAGGTACACATAGTTCTCTGCCTGTGCTGTTTATACACCTTGATTTCTGTCTTGGAAGGTAAAATGATCGTTAGAGTGCAGTTTAAATATAAAACTGATTTTTAAGTTGGAGCTGTATATCAGGCTCTAATGTAAGCCTAAGAGAGGACCCTAGAGTACATTGTAATTTCTGTTGTGTAGTGCCGTTAGCGCCCCTCGGCCGTCGGTCAGGAGGTGTGTGAGAATTGCAAGTCTTGAGCTCCTCTTTTTCTGTTTTCATAGATAAGCCCAAAGAAGCAAAAAAGGATACATTTTTGGAAAAATTGGCAACTCAAGTAATAAAAAATGTTCAAGTGAAAATCAGAGACATTCACATTAAATATGAAGATGACGTAAGCGGTTTCAGTATTTTAAGTTGGTCATTAAATGTGTTTTATGATATTCTGTATCTTACAGTATTCCATCTGCTGATTATTTGAACCCAATTTAAATAATTTAAGATAGCCACTCCTGTAAACATGCCAGTGTTTCACCTTTTCCACTAGGCTGAGTTAGCCGGGCTCTACATACATAAATACAGTGTAAAACCGCTGCATGTAAAACCACGTGACTGTTCTCTGTGGTTTATTTGGATTTTGTTGTGCATGTTATGATGTAACTTTAGGAAACTAATTTCATTTTTATGTGGTGAAAACAATTAGTTCTGAAAGGGGATGGAATGACTTTTGGTAATGGCAGCCAGCAGATAGGGCCTCTGGTCATGCAGTTACAACCTCTTACCTGTCCTTGGAGTGGGCTTGAACTGCTCATGAGCACCCACAGTGGCTCTGAAGCCAGTCTTGACACAAGTCACCTTGGATTCTTTTGTTAATTTGCATTAAGTTTTGACTAGATTGGAAGCATATGATACACAGGGTTTTGATTCCCTTTCTGGGGTCTCTGTGTAACACTATTCAATATCGAAACAACACAAAACAAAACACTCTACTACTCACTTTATCTTTTAGCTTTCTGGAGGAATTAAAGTGAACTTTGATAACAACTTAAATGTTCTTGGTTATAGTAAACTAGGAAAAAATTGTACTCCATGTATTATGGAAGTGAAAGAGTTATTGTTAAAGCTATGTGGAGAAATGGGGCGTTTCTATACTTGGGGGTTCACATGCAGATGATATAACTAATTTTAAAAGCTGGAGTGCTTTTCCCCAAAAACTAAAATTAAGAGTGCAATAAGATCCACAACTGATTTCTGGACATATAACTGAATAAATTGAATGAAACATCTTGAAGAGACATCTGCAGTGTTGTTCACAGTAGCCAGGATGTGGGAGCAGCTGAAATGCAGTAGGCAGATGAACAGATAACAAAAATACTGTGCTCTTCCACAGTGAAGTACTTTATGGCCTGAAGACAGGTCATTTTGTCATTCACAACAACATGGCTGGAGCTGGTGATTGTAAGAAAGTGAAATAAGAGAGTTACACAGAGAAAATCACTGCAGATCTGGTAACTAGAAAGTCAAATGCATAGTGGCTGCTGGTTATGAGAAATAGGAAATGGTCGATGTGTGAGGTGAATTACCCAGGTTCCAGCCCTCCACAGCAAATGTAGCTATGGCAACATCACATTGTACTCTGTGCCCTGGTGACATAGTACTGAATGAGAACCTCAGTTTGAATCTGTGTAAGCTTCTCACCATTGAAAATACAATTAGGAAGTCATGGGGCTTCTTTCTGTTTAATAAGGAATGCATAGGAGTCCACTCAGTCATATCTAGACTGGTATCTGTGGCAGCATTTCACCTGTGACAAAATATAGTAAAAACCTAAAAGGAAGAAAGTTGAAATGTGTAAACAGTTCTTATATCACATGTCTTTCAGGGTAGTTGCCTTAATTATTTTGTCTAAGAGCACATGAGAAATACGGGATGTAAGAAATGTACATTGGGGAATTACAGGCAGTCTCTCAGCACTGTAGAGAGGGGTCATACCAGAATTTCTTCTGAAATCGCTGAAAGTTATTTTGAAGTAGCTATCAAAAGATGAATAAATCATTTCCCTCTCCCTGTCCCTCCTTTTCTCCACCCCCCTCACACAGAGGTGCAAACACACACACACATGCAGACACACACATATGTACACTTTTTTCTTTCTTTCTTTTTTTTTTTTTGAGACAAGATCTCATGCAGCCCAAGCTGTCATTAAACTTTATATGTAGCTGAGCATGGCTGCTTGCCCCCATCTACTGAGTTCAGGGATTACAGGTATGTACCACCACACACGACTCCATTATATATTTATATAAGTTAAATATTTATGTGTATTAATTGCAAATAAAATTTATGAAGCTGTTTGTGCTCTCCAGCTACCCCAGAGCATGCACACATATTATCTGTTTCAGAAAGGTCTGGGTGACAAGGCTGTGGAGTTCCATTTGGATGGCTTAGAACAACATTTACAATTCCTTTTCTAGGAGTTCTCCATCACAAGCAAACAGTTGTCGATGGCTTTCGGACCTCTTCTGTCAGTCTCAGGCAGCGACATCATGCATGTCGTGGCACAGGCTAAACACTGTATCACACAGCAAAGTTCAGAGAGAGAAAAGCGGCTTATCATTGGGAGAACTGGGTAAATAGACTTGGGAAATTACATACTGAGATTCTGAAGCCTGGCTGCGATAGGAAGATTGAAAGTTCAGGACCAGGCTGGACTACAAAGCGAGATCCTGTCTCAAGAAAAGCAAAACAACCCCAGCAACACACAAAAGCTAGGGTTTCCCCTTTCCAGGCACCTTTGAAGCGTCAAGGGAAGTGAAAGGTTAAAAAGATAGTTTCATGTTTCCAAAGAGGAAAATCTGAGGTGTTGGAGCAGTCATTTAGTGATGAAGTCATCATCTGTGATGCCTCCTTCTACCTGTCTGAGAAGAACATTGTGATACACGCAAGAGTCTGTTGGTCATAGTTACAGAGCTTCGTAGTTATAGGAAAACAGAGTTCTGGGAAGATCCCAAGTTAGTGAGTGGCATAGGAGCTCTCATATGCTCCTATGGACACATGGCCATGTCAGAGTCCCCTCTCCTCCTTCCAAAGTCCCTTGGGTTGTGTGACTTCTTCCTAGACATGTGCCTACCTGCTGACTTTTTATGATTTTTATTATGAAATTTACATTTTATTTCAAATTTAATTTTATTTTTTTGAGAATTGCATGCACAAATACTGTATTTATATAATTTCCACTCCTCCCTCCCAGCTCCTCCAACTTCTTCTGTGTTCCCATCACTTAGTCTCAAGTTAATAATCTCTTCTTTTAAATCATTATTTTTAGTTACAGAAAAACAAAAACTACCTCTGCATCCATTTGGTATTGTTTGTATGTACATGTGTTCTGGGCCGACCACGAATTGGGGAGATGCTGTCTGTTTGAAAGTTTCCACTACCTCATATTTTAATGTTCCCTTTCTTCTTTGGTAGGTCACTGATCCAGAAAGGCCGCTTTCATTTGGTGTCACGCTGGGAGAATTTAGTTTATTGGTAATGTTGGCTTATTTAAAATTTCTGTGGGATCTGTAAAGTATTAATATTCTGAAATCAACTGAATTACCTAAGGCACATTGTGACTTCACAGAGCTTTCATGTTTCTGAAGAAGTCTCCTGCTGCACATTTTCTGCAAGTTTACCATTTTTGGTATACTTTTATATTTAGTAATTATTTTAATTTTTTCACATGTTCCCACATAACAAATGTTAAACCATTTAGAAGAAATGAATGCTGTACCTTACACATGTGGGAAGGAGCAGATGACTGTGTAGTGTGCTGAGCTCACACTTGGTATGATTTTGTAGGATCTCCAGAGAGTAGACAAAGAGGGTGTGTGTGTGTGTGTGTGTGTGTGTGTGTGTGTGTGTGTGTGTGTGTGTGTCACATTGATATGTGTTAAGTTATTCATTTTTATTAGATATTTCATAATACAGGTTGTTTACTGTCTAGTCTCTTAAACAAAAGAGGATATGCAAATTCTCAGGGTAGATTTTTTTTTTTATTACTGTTCTAAGTAACTAAATGGTAAGAAACATGGTTGGGGACATGAAGTAGCTTTTGATAAAACAGAATATTCTGAAAGACCAGACTCTGAGTTCTCAAGGGTAGAGAGATCATTGATTCAGAAAACTTAGCCTAATAGAGTATTCACAAACAGCATCCTACTTAACTTTGAGCATCTAACATGTAATACAAAAATGAGAACTAGTCGTCTACCCAGCCTGGTCTGGAAGGGCGCACTAGTGCAGATGGTCTCCTCACTGTGTGCTGTTGCGACTCCCTGAGTGTGTGCTCAGAGTCCGTGCTGTTTTATTTGCCTGTTTAACAGTTCCCTTGGCCAGCCTGGTAATTCTGCCCAGGCTTTAGGACTCCTGAGAGAGTATCTTGCCTTTGCCGTTTGTTTTTCCTTCCTTCTTAGAGCTTATCAGCCCCTCCTGTGCTCCCTGTTGTATTGTGTCAGGATCCGTAGCATGCTATCTTCCTATTACCAAGATAGGCTTCTAGCTAAACTACACTTACTGCTAATTCAGAGACCTACCTCGTGCTTTGTGAGATTGAGTCTGTCTAAAGCCTGTGGAGCATTGTCTGACTCAGTTATGTCCTGCTTCAGCTGCTGGGGTGTTGTGGGTAAAAGGAAGCCTGCTGCCTCTTGTGTACACACCATTCTTCCTTTTGTCTTCCCAGGAACCACCTTACTTCTGTGTTAGATCTGTGTCTGCGCAGGGTCTCATCTTCACCATGTCCCCAGGAATCTTCGTTTCTTCCTGCTTTCTGTCTTGTTTTTTTTTTTTTTTTTTTTTTTGAGACAGGCTTTCTCTGTGTAGCTTTGCACCTTTCTTTCCTGGAACTTTGTAGCCCAGGCTGGCCTCGAACTCACAGAGCTCCGCCTGCCTCTGCCTCCCAAGTGCTGGGATTAAAGGTGTGCGCCACCACCGCCCAGCTTCTGTCATTCTTTTCTAGAACAGCTTTCTTTTTCTCTTTCCTTGCGTCTTCTCATGAGCAACTAAACACTTTTTTTTTTTTTTTTTTTTTTTTTTTTAGACAGAATCTCACTATATAGCCCTGGCCAGCTTGGAACTCACTAGGTAGACCAGACTGGCCTTGAACTTATAGAAATCCTCCTGCCTCTGCCTCCTGAGTGCTGGGATTAAAGGTGTGTGCTATCATGCCAGTCTTCACGTTCTTGTCTCTTCCTCACAACTAAAATTAAAAAGGCCCTGCTTAACTTTCCATCTGCAACCAGACTCTCTAACCTCTCCCCCCCCCCTCTTTCCAGCCAGGCCTGTTGAGAACTGCCTGCTTTCTGCGTCTGACTCCCACTCAGGGCGTCCTAAGGCTTCTGCTTGTGAAGCCGTTCTTAAGCAGTCCTCAGGAATGCCATCAGTAAAGTGGACGCTACTGGTACTTGTCAGCCTGCTGAAAACATGATGACCTTCTTCACAATGCACTTACCAGCTCCCTGTTCTTATTCTTGTTTATGACTTTAGACATATAGTAACCCAATAATAATTTCCTGAGCGGAGGAGCCTAGTTGAATTAGAATTTCTTCAATTTTAATTTTCATTGTTTCTTTGATTTTGTCATATAAATATATAAAGAAACGGCTAACATTATCCGACATTACTTAGGTAACTTAAATTTTTAAAATAATGTCTATTTGTAAATTGTGTGTGTGTGTGTGTGTGTGTGTGTGTGTGTGTGTGTGTGTGTGTGCATGTGTGAGAGAGGAGGGGAGAGGACGGGCATGTGTGCACCACAACATGCATGTGGAAGTCAGAGGACAACTTGTAGGAGTCTATTGTCCCATTCTGCCTTGTGGATCCTGGTGTTGAATTCAAGTTGTTAGCCTTGGTGGCCAGTGCTTTGACTCACTGAGCCATCTGGCTGGCCACTTCTCTTCCTAAATGACTTGGTTACTGCATATAGATTAGACACTGGAGTGTTGGATGACACGTGCTGCTTTGTAAGAGTTGGCCCTCTCTTCTTTTCAGACGACAAATGAACACTGGACTCCATGCATTCTAAATGAAGCAGAAAAAATTATATATAAGGTACTATGTTTTTCATGATAAGGTTTTAGAATTTCTTGCTGGGGATCAATTTTTGCACTCATGTAGGTAAGATCTCTAAGCGCTGAAATATCTGTTCAGCCAGATGGTGGGGCGGAGCAGCGACTTGGGAGTCCAGCCTCTGCAGCCAGCACCTGGAGAGGTGTCTGGTTTTACTTTGCCCCCAAAGTGTCACCACTTAGTCATTTTAAGGCAAACACTGCCAAAGTGTCAAGTACATTTTAAGGATAGATCAAAAGTCACACATCTTAGCCCTCAGAACTTCGGGAGAGGGCGGGAGGAAGTACAAGTAGCACATTGGTGTATAGTACATGAACCAATTCTTGGTAACTGCTTTTGGCCATATAAAATGCTGGTGTGTAGAGGAAACCTGACTACCTTTGTATTTATGATAAAACTAGCAGCATGCCCGGAAATATTGTGTATGCAATCTCAGGTATCTCGGACAGTGCCTCTCAGTGTAGTAATCTTCTTATGTTTAACATTAAAGAGGTCTAATGTATTTATGGGATTCATGTTGTTTGATTCTGAATTTTAGCCAGTCAGGATTCTGGGTGATCTGCATATGCCCACTTTGAATTTAAAAGAGTAGATACTATATTTTAAATTGGCTGTCTTAAGCAATTTGTTAAACAACCTATTTCTGAATTCTAAAATAATACTTGTTCCCCTTGACAGACTTAGGTATTTCGTACCGATTGAGTATTTAACAAGTCTGCCCCA